>CM061533.1:21656434-21785175 GCA_030545055.2 Neoaliturus tenellus | reverse complement strand
CTGTGCCATTATAGGTAAGCCGGTTACGCTTTATCAATTGACCCTAATTTCAATGTACAGGGTGTACCAGAAATCAACTGTCCAGACGTAAAGTTACTAATTTCAAATACAAATCCAAACTTTTTGTGACATTTTTTGATTCTGCACGTAATTTTAAGACAACTTTACAATTAAGTGAGTACCCATAATCGCAACGCTTTAACGGGGTAATGGCGATTGAAAATTAGATTTATCCCCATGAGTATAACATTGGCTAAATTTTAAATCCTTTATCTCTGAACATTTTTGGTTAAACAAACATGTCCCAGCACAAAAATTTCTTAGACTCTCATTAGAAATAACTGTCCATAATGGGCTAAATTAATAGTTTTGTCATAGCATAAATTATTTTATTTTTCAATAAAATCTACAATATGGCGGAGATTATTTGAAAAGTATAGAAAAGTAAAACTAATTTTCTTGATAATAATTTTTTTATGATAAATATTATTTAAAATGAGTTTCTAAGACATTTCATTGCTTGGACAGTTCTGTTTAATGTAACATATTCAAAGATAATGGATTTTACATTTTCTCCATTTATTCCACATTCTATTCTTATGGGAAAAATCAAAATTGAAACAAACTACCATTATCTCCTAAACCGTTAGGATTAGTGGGAGAAATTAAATGTAAAGCTATCTTGAAACTAAGTGTGGAATGCAAATATGTCTTAAAAAAAGTGGGGGTTTATATTTTTAATTCGCAATTTTAGGTCTGGATAGTTACTTCTGGTACACCCTGACCATTGAAATTAGTCTCAATTGCTAGAGCGTAACTGGTTTAACTATAACGGCACTGTTTGTTCTTGTGAAAAATTTATTATTTAAATTTTAAAAGGCGTGTACGGGTGGTCTGGGAAACCCGGTATAAAATATTTTTCACCTCAGTCTGATTCTCTTAATGCATATAGACATCCAAGGGTCGGATCACACAAAGGGTCCATCTACAGATTAGTAGACGAGAGTATTCTGTGTCATGTGTCCTTTGAAGAAGCTTGTGAAGGGTTCAACTGAACTTATATTTAATCTTTGATCAATTATAAAAAAATATTGTATAAGTTCCTGATTATGATGAAATTTTGAGAACACATTTAAATCTAATTTCAAGTTTAAACTTTGGAAGTAAACTAAGTAAATATTTAACAAATCTATTATGCTTATACTGTATAATGTGCATTAGAAAATATACTTACTTTTTAAATTGATTTCAATGAAAAACCTGGATTTTCTGAAAGTGCTCATATTTTTGAAAGTATTCATATTTTTATTTATGATTAAGTCTGGAATATAAGGTTGCGTTTGTTATCTTCCAACATTATTCAATAATATGAAGTATAACACAACAAACCAGCCGTTCTGTGGAGTTTTTACAGTTTTTATAAGGAAGGGGGGTAAAAATATGATGATGCCCTGCCAGCAAATAGTATTTACTCTTGACTTTAAAGTCGACTTTAAGTAAATATTTAGCAAAACTATTATGCTTATACTGTATTTCATTGCATTAGAAAATATACTTACCTTTTAAATTAATTTCAATGAAAAACTTGGATTTTCTAAAAATGCAACAGAGTAATCATATAAGGTAAATCATATAATATAAGGTTGCGTTTGTTATCTTCCAACATTATTCAATAATATGAAGTTTAACAGAAGAAACCAGCCGTTCTATGGAGTTGTTAAAGTTTTGATAAGGAAGGGGGGCAAAATATAATTGATTGCATGATGATGCCTTGCCAGAAAATAGTATTTAATCTTGACCTCTGTCACGACTTCATAAAACTTAAACTCAGGGTTATTGGAATATGCGCTTTACCATATACGTATTGTGTTCAAGGTCGCTTTTGCCTACGTACAAGAGGAGAATGTTGCTAACTACTTCTACTGTAGTTAGTTGAACTTTAATTCTGCTTCGCCATCTCACACATTGAAATCATAAACGTATTACTTAACGATACGCAGACGACAAAGAAACCTTAAGTAAAACTAATTGCTCTGTTTGCATGACTCTAGAATAGGACACACAGAATACAGGCACAGAATACAATGTGACGGTTATAGAAAATTCCAATTAATAATAACAGATAAGTACAGGTTTTATTAAAAGCAGTGAAATAAAAATTGCCGTAGCGAATGATTTTGTGCTCGTGTCTTATTTCTATAATTCTAATGTACGAAAAAATTGATCCTAAGCTTTTAAAAAATGATCAAACGCATAAAAACTGTTAAGCATTTTCCCCATCCACTACCTTGTATAATGTACTGTTTCAAGCTTTGATTATTAGGTTTTTATTGCTAAGATATTTATTATAGTAGTTACTGCTGAAAGAAGATTGTATGAAGAATTGCTGCAAAATGGACAGTATAATTTAATTGCACCCAATATGATATGTAAATTGCTAATTAGTCTGAAGACAAATAAAGTACTGATTTCTGGTCGCTCGTATCATACGAATATAAATGTAATTTTAACTGCCATTCGTTTAATGTAAAGTTATGTCAAAAGGATTCTATACTGGAAAAATATCTTCTCAAAATAAATTCCCTTAAAGATATATTTAAAATCAAGATATTTAGAGTACTAGTTGAACTGAGGAAACAAAACGGGCGGTTTCTATAATTTACTCTCATTATTTTGCTAAAACTGTGGTTACTTGCTCATATTAATATTTAGAATTTAAATAAATCTCCACTTGTAAGCTGGAGTTTATTTCAGCCCATTAAACCTTATAACTGCTAACCAAGGGAATCGGCTTAAAAAGTTTCGAAGTAGTTTGAACGGTAATCTATTTTACAATAATTAATCTTTCATAACAATTTTATATGATTTATCTGAGAATAAATCTTTGTTTTATACTTTAAATATCGTACAAATTAGTTTTCATATCTAAATTTATGGTTGATTTAACCATGGCAAGGGTACCTACTAAGGTTTTTTTTATTTTATTATCAGTAATTATTAACTAACAGAAATATTATTTTTACACTAAAACACTCTCACAAAAATTCTTCACACAGATTAAAGTTTTTTAAATACTGTTAAAATAACTAAAATGTTCAACATCATGTTAGTTTTAAATTAATTAGAGCTACAACAGACATTTGAAACACAAGGTCGGGGTACACATAATTATATTTATATTATACTAGTGGATTTTAGGGGTAAAAGTTCCTAATCATAAAATTAAAATAATGTAATCCTTATTAGGTTAGCGTTACTTTCTTAAGAAGGTTTCTAAAAGATTTAATTTCGATCGATAATGTTTTAGCAATATCGTTTACATATCCGCTTTCAAAGCACTCTTTACGACCTTGAGGCACTCGTCATGCTTAATAATGCTTAACTTTTTATATTTTAAAATCTATATAAAATCTATAAAAAATGTATGTTTTAAAAGAAATCATAGTTTTTGTGCTAAGACAAAAATTATCGTAATGTAGAAAAGAGGCAATGAAAAAAAAAAACGTGACGGATGCTCAGCACCATTTCAGGATTAGTTCACGTTCAATTGTTCATAAGACTACATCTTTTTTTAACCAATTGATTATCTCGTTCGTCCATAAGTTTAAATAGTATTTTCGCTCCTGTCAGATTTTCTTATTTTCAAAAAAATCTTAACACACTGCCTAAAAGTAAACAGGCTTTACTTACTGTTAATTTTTGGCTCTCCAAATAAATCATGTATTTCAACAAAGCAAAGTAAACTATTTTAATCCCTATAAATTTTATAGCGTAGGCTTACACTTCATGTGATTTGATTCTCTATTGTGCACATTATTGTTAACGAAAATCTAAGCGTACGGTTTCTTAATGATTTAATGAAAATAAAATCGCAACGACTTTATCCTTAAAAGGGATAGAGCGATTATTTTGACCGCGCAGTCAAGTGGCCGTTGTGGAAACTACCTGAACACGTTTCGCATCGTTGCACAACCCGAGGTTGAAGCACAATATCCAGTACTCAGTGTAAAACACTGTGGATAAACAAACAAAAAAAAAAAAAAACAAAAAAAAAACTCTGCTGCACTTCAGCACGTGTGAGGCCCCATGCTCAGGTGATGGTGAGGAAGGAGATTTGGTCTCAAAGAGTAGGCATTTTGGTAATTAGTTTGTTGAGCGTCGCCAAGCTCTAAGTTTTTCCTACTTTGATTGAATACAAACTATTCATTGCCTAAGTTCATAGCCTGCGCTTCCAGCAGTTTGAGCGGCTGCCGATAGAGGCTGTCAGTATCGGGGGTCTCGCGGATCAAAGATTCATCAGGTAGAGCTTCTCCTGCTCCCATTTTGGGCCTTTATTTTAAGTCCGAAAGAGTTTTAGCAACAGGATAAAAGTGTTTGTGAGCTTCACAAGGGAACTAATAAGGGCTTTTGGAATGTAATGTCAGAGGTTCCAGATACTGCCAGCTCAAATACGTTTAATAACCGAACGGAGGATGAATGACAAAGCTCTGTTGGGTAACATGGAGTGCGCTGGTGACAGGCCATTAATGTTGGGACTAAGACAAAAGATCCAGAAATGCGAGCCAATGACTTCGATTACGAAGTCCGTTACTAGCCTGACAACCACTACATTCTACAACTACAATTGTCAGGTATGGGTGTTGTTATTAGAAATCATAGTTGATTTGTTTGTGTTTGATTTATATTTTAATTTGTTGTATGACAAACGTAATTTAGAAACCACTGGAACATTTTTTAGACAATAATAATAAGATCTAGAATGGTTACTTGCTTGATTTCTTTAATTGGTTGCTTGATTATATACAATGAGTGTGGTTTACTGATTGTATATTTACTATCAGTAATTGTAATAAATAATGTACGATACCACTCTAAATACTCTAGCTCATAAAATGTTTAATGTACAATGAGCGGTTGGACTACTTTAAATATTTTGTATCGCTATCTTCTATATATTAATAGGCAAGCATGTTTCGTTTCCTCCTTTTTTTGCAGCTCGTGTTCATCGTAGGATAAATCCGAGCATACCGTTAGAAAGGTATAGTCCTGTAGATGAGCAGAATCACATTCTAATTCACATCAGACTCCAGGGCTACGCCCCACAGGCTTTCAAGGTTCCAGTGTTAATCTTATGGAGAATGAAGAATTGAATGAATCATTAGGCAGATGTTGTAAAAACAACTGCTAAAAAATTAGGAAGAACAGATGTTTTAGTTCTAAAATGTTTTTAAGCTTCTTGGGGCCAGATCAACTGAAATTGTGATCGAATTTCGATCAGGAGGCGATCTCTAGTTTACATAATTAGGTATCTAACTACGAATTTAGAACTAAAGAGGGTTTACTAACCCTTTAACACACTGCAGCTAATGAAAACACGCAGTATGCAGAGATGAAGCATGATTCGAATCTTTAAGATGGTTTACAAATTAAAAACCTCCTGTGATCTGGTAACACAGGAGTGTTTGCACGACTGAAAAAGGTTTATTTTATCCGTCTCGCCCAGGAATGTGTCATATTCAGTTGTGGTCGGGGAGCGCATTCTGACTTAACATACTGGACGGTCCTCACCCTGCCGTGTTTTGTTTAAAAGCATGCAGTATTTCGCAAGAAGAAAATCCCCCTAGTGAATTTTAATTTTATTTGTTGTCCTAATGTGAAAAAGTCTGTTGAGTGTAAACGTTTACCTATAAATTTCTACTAATTAAACTTTGTACTGATACTGTCATTTTTTATTTTATTAAGTTAAATGGTTATATATACTAAAAACATCATGGGTTTGAATAAAGCTATAAGTATATGTAAAAAATTACAAAAATACCAAGACTTGATGAAAGTTGGCTCCTCTCGTAGATTGGTACTGACTTTAAACATAAGTATAATTATTTTACCATACTTTACTAACTTCGTTATATACCAATAAGTGTATTAAATAAATAACTATGATTTATGAAAACGAAACAAAAGAGAATGTTAACCTAAACATTTGCTTTTTGAGGAAACTTCGAAAAATTTTATGTTTATTCATACCTCGGAGCGATGTTAACAAAATTTTGACCATGCGAATTTCCAAGTAGAGATTTCTAAGTTCTCCATCAATATGGCTTTTTTAATTGAAAGTTTTAAGATCTAAATTTTAATGGAAAACTTTAAAACTACAAAATTTTCCAACAATACTTAATTTATAAAGATATTTATAATTACTTATACATTAAATCCAACCAATATAACTTATTCCATTAGAAATCCCTACTTCTCTACTAATTTTAAATATGTAAATGTCAATATAATAACAATAATAATAATTTTTATTCCGCTGACAAATTTACATTGTATGGGAATTTACAAAAAGTCTTTCTATCTGTTTCACAATTTAAAACTCACAATTCCGGATTTTTCAACAAGATAATTCATTGTTAATTCATTGAATACTCTAAACTTTTTCAAGTCTTTCAATTATTTTTAATTGCTTTTTACTTCTTTCTTTTTTTCTTTTTTCTTCTTTCTTTTCTTTTCATATACATTTGTTATGAGTTCACACTAAAACTATTCAACCGATCACCATGAAACATTGTACACATATTCTTGCAGGTATCATAATAAGTAACATAATATACTTTTTATTAAAAAATATTGTTAACAAAAAATTAAAAATATTGTCAAAAAATCTCAAAATCCATTTTAATATTTGATGCTAAGAAACAAATTCAATGAAAAATTCCAATTTTAGGTATTCCAGCGATTTTGTATGTATAGGGTGAGCGTGATGGTGAGTGAGCGTAGCGAACGAGCTAAAACTGACGGCGAGTAACACAAGAAAGTCGCGGGGAAAAGCTAGTTATGAAATGAAACAAGGTTCTGAAAGGCATAACCAATAGCAGTGCGATTTTCTTTGGATCTGAACGGTTCAGCAATATTAACAGATGTCGCTTCGACTAGTGCGCTCTAATTCCATGATATTCCTCTCTTCATTTTCTTTTATGAACTTTGAATATAGGACAGCTGTTAAATAACTAGTCGCAGTTAAATTTAGGAGTTTTCTGTCGATTAAATGGTGACTAGTGTTATTATTATAATGCTACATGAGCTAATTTTTATTTCATTGAAATACTTAAAGAACATGTGGTGCGCAGCAGAACCACGAAACGTTGGACAGTACAACTTGATAAATTAGGTGTGATATAATCTACAATATTTGAAAATTTTGACCTATAAATTGTTCGGATGATAAGCGTAAATATAACAAGATTATAAACCATAAAAAGGTTTTTAAAACCAAATATAATTCTTCCATACTGTGTGGTCGATAGGGCATATGGTTTTCCACAATAAATCAAAACATTGTGTCTGGAAATCAATGAATAATGTTAATGGATCTTATAACTAGGCCTAAGGCCAATTTGTTATTAATACATTACATACTGTATGTATTAATAATTTATTTATGTTTTCACGTGTTAGTGAAAGTAATTTCAAATACTAAACTATTATTATTATTAGGCTACTAGCAAGGAGGATCATATTTATACTGTGTATAATTTCAAAACTGGCTTCTATAACATTCTTTGCCTATTTTATCATATGTGCGTTGAGTAGTCACAAATATTCTTTATAAAAAATAACATTTAGCCACTTTTATAGTTAGTTGTAAAAAGTACCAAATTTGAAGCTTAAAACACAACAAAATATCTAAAGCCACAATTGACAAAAAAAGTAACATGGTCCCGGGCTTAGGTCTTACCATGGCTACTACCGTAATAGCGTATTCCCTATAGGGAAATTCGCTAAAATTTGGTCACATTTAAACAATACTACATAGACATAATTATTTAAATAAAAGGCATAGCGAAAAGGCCAATCGTTATAAAACCTCTACTAATTTGTTATATTTTAACATATATTTCACAATAATCTAGATAGGTAAATATATCTGTTTATGTGTGATTTTAGTTATTATGCTTCTTTTAAAATTAATATAACGAGTAATATTAAAATGAATAACTATGAATACTTTTACGAAGAGTAAATATTCTGCATACCATGATACTGGAACTGTAATATAAAAATATGAGATGATAATATTGTTTTCATACTTCATAACGGTTCTTGTTAAAATCGATGCTTTAAGCTTAGTTAATTTAACGCTTCTTGTTTTTAATTTAATTTTACAATCATGTTTTGACACCTACAAATCTACTACATTGATCATAAACTATCCAATTAAACACAACATTAGTAAACATAAGTTAAACATAATTAAACATAAGTGTTAGTAATTTCAATTAGGAAACAGTGTGGTGTTCCGACTACTTTAGCAATATTCAATATAAATTCCAACTTTTCAGAACTGTGTTAGCTGGTAATTTGCAGTAAAATTCAGACCCGATGTCAAAGTCAGCCCCAGTCCTACTGCGTCCGCCGCTTCCGCTAAGCGCTCTCGCAAACAGTTTAATTTTATGTCTCAGCGTATTGGACATCTGTTGACTGCAGGGGCTCCGTTTTATGAGCTATCAACTAAACGCTGCTGCCTTTAATTGCTCAAAAGCTGATATGAGTTATTATGATTGCAAGATATTGATTCTATTTTACAATTCAGAAATATCCACTTGAAGGATCTAGGTTTTTAATATAAATCATAATATTTTATTATTGAACTTAAATAAAGTTTGATATTTTCGATACTAATACATTTCTAAGCCATTAGGACATATTGTTAGGGCATTTTGTTTTATTATAATTTGGCAAATCTCCTCCTTAAATAGCACCTTATTAGAACTTTACGATTAATTATTGTAAGTAATACCACAACTCTCCTAAGATTATTATAGTATTGCATTAATTTAAGACCAGTGTTATTTTTTAATATCTTTTTTATGTTTTGTACTGTAAGTACATTTTCTAAATAAATATAAAAAGCACAACATTATAAAAGAGTATGTGGCACATTCAAAATTCTGGAAAAAACTAATTAATTAATGTTTAAGAGAGTAAAACTGAAAATAAATAATCCATACTGCAAACTTATAACAAAAGTACATTATAATTTTTTTAAGCCCATTTATTCAGTTAAGTTGCAAGATTTATGTCACCATATTATTTGCACAAAAATAAATATAATTTTATAAAATTGATATAGAACTTGGAACGAAACCTATAAAAACGTTAAATGAAGTCAGCGCAAGGGATACAAACTCCGTAACAAAGTTTAAAATCCCACCTCGGCCGTGATTGTCCCTTTGTGACAACAATCTGATTTTAGGCAAGGTTTCCTGTAAAGTTTTTTTTTTTTTTATGACTATCGAACATTTTATTCTTTATTTAATCTAATTAAAATTTAATTAGCATTGGGATACTATTTGAATAAAGATTTTAACATGAATTTAAAACCAATAACAAAAAAATTTCATAGACCTTGTGGAATAATTTAACCTATTTTCAGAGTTTTAACACATAAAATGTATTTAAAACGATACTTGGGTTTAATAAAATGTACCTTCTTAGCCACAATGTAGATTCAATATTACGTAATAAATTAACTGCAAGGTAATTTGAATTATCTTCTAGCTTATTTCAATATTTATTGTAAACTTAAGTGATTCACGGTGGACCGTTTGAGCGTTGGTGTTCACTGTAAAGGAATTATCTTATCGTTTTATATTGTCCCTCTAAGTGATTACAATTTTGGAATTATTCGCCGGTCACTATAGATACAAGACAAGGAATACACGGAATACACACTAGTAGGTTTTTTAACTTACCCAAAAATCCCCCGAGAAAAAATATTGAATAATTGAAAGCACTTCGAAACTAGGAAAGTCAATACAATTGCCAGCTCATAATCAGCTGATCTTCGCCTTCTATCCGTTGTGGCAGCGGCTACCAAAGAGGTTTAACTAGATATAGAGTGCTACAAAGGTAGGGAAATTAAAGGATAAATTCTCAAGCGATAAGTTATGACTCCCTCGAAAAAAATAAATTTGTGGAACCACGGGTCTTAACTGCTTATAAAATAACAGTTTGTTTTCGTTGAGCCACCAACCTTGTTCCATGTGATAGGTGGAACTGTATTGTTTTAAAGGAGTCTAGAATAATTGTTTAGGTTTAACATCCTCTAAAATAAAATTTTAATGCAACATATTAAGTTATATTGTAAATTATGACATTGATGTTACACAATCCAAACAATCTTATGATAAGAAAAATTTATTATTTTTGATTTCATTCTTCTTCATTATAGTCTAATAATATTAATATTCTTAGATAAGAAACTAATATTTTCCCTAACATAACAGCTACTTACATTGCAAGTAAAAAAAAAGAAAAGCAATTAATTGGTAAAATATAAACAAAGAACGGAACTTTTATAGTGCTTCCAGTGCAAATGGTCAATTGTCAAAGGGTCACGGGAAATAAATTACATTTTTCATTTTTTATTTTATTAATATAAAACTACATGTTTCCCAGAACGAACTTCGCCTTAAAAGTTAAATACTTGACATACATTTTTGACTTATATGTGACTTCTTCCAAGAGTTATCGTATGGCCATATGTTATTTTAGTCGTGTTTGAGGCTTGTTCTTCGAATAGCAATTCAACTGATGGGACAACAATTTGATATCTCTCTATCTCTAGATTAAATTTCCTGGAAAATTTCGAATTAATACCAAACGAAGTACTTTGTTTCGTGGGTATAATTTGTATTTTCAATAAATCTCTGAAAATGTACCGTATGTATATTAAGATAATGAGAAATGTTTATATTTAATAAACTGTACATTGAATGATAAATAAGTTAACAAGTGTTTTTTTTAGCCATTCGATACTATCAGTACAATAGGATACGTCATTAGAAAATAACACGTCAATAATTATGCAACGACGAACGGATCGGTGTCAGTCCATTTCATACAAACAATTATTGCTGGCAAAATAACAGTTCGTGCACAAGCCAAGCAGAAAAATAGTATCACAAAAAGTACTTACATAGTTGGTTATTTTTGCTGTGAACGCATACTATTCTTAATACTAACACATTGGTTGATGGCTAACAATTCAATGACTTTTGCTTCATAAAATTGTTGTACATTATAAAATGATTTCCCGTGAGCCAATTCTGCATGATTCGGCAAAATTTAGATGGTGGTAGGTTTTGGATGGTCATTGAGAAAAGGTAAAAAAATTGTACTTGAAACAGGACAGCAGCAGTTTGACTTATGCAGCCTATTTCTAGCAATAAATATGTTACCCCTGTACTGAATGAGGTGTTCATGCACATTGCTGTTTAAAGACGATTTGTTTTCATGCTTTATAGGCCTAGTTTTTATTGTTACGAGACACTGAAAATATATAAATTTACTACAGTAAGAATGGATTTCTGTATGAACAGTGACATTCAATATTTAAAAAATCTAGCATTAGAAATCAATCTCACAGCCTTCTTTCTTATAACTGTAATGTAATTCTTTGGACACCAGAAGCATGATCTCATAAGTATGATATGCCAATATATAGTGGAAAAATGCAAAGTATGCCTGCTTCACCACTGGTAGAGTACCAAACCAAGTACCAACCTCCTCAGCAAAAAACTTAACAACCCTTTCTAAAAAAATAACAACTTTTCTTTTTTTTATTTATAACATTGTAGATCAAATTTAAAAAGTTATATTTTATAACTTTATTCAGTCTTGAACACATAGCATCAACATGATCTCCCCATAGTAATCTATAATCTAGTGCAAACCCTAAAAGTATGACTGACTTTGTAGTGACTGACTTACACAAACATTGCACAAAAGACTAAACTGACTATTTTGGTTCTTATTTAAAGATAGCCTATTCATGACAAACCAATGGATGTACTTTATTGCAATAAGGAACAGCGGAGGTTACGAAAATGATCCCTGCGGGACTCCGTGCAAAACATCACCCTGAGTTTGTACCATTCCACCTTCCAATTTGTTTTTGTCTGAAAGATACAGAGAATCTACCTTGATGGTATCATCTTATAGGCAATAATGTATATTATGTATAAATTTTTTTTAAATATTGGCTTATGAACATAAAACTATACTTTCATTTATGGATCATCCAACATTGAAGCTCTAATGTGCAAATAATGTATAAGCTTAACAACCATGACGTTATATGAGGTAAACACTCGAAAGCATTTGTCAGGTTGCACAGTACCACATACTTTGATTTCCTCATTTTAAAAGAGTTACGAATCTCATCAACGAAAGACTCTAGGGCAAAGGACCTCTTCTAAAACCTAACTGTGACGGCCCTAATAGTCAACTGCCCTCAAGATAGTTATACCATTTGACGAACGTAACTGACTCATAACTTTTGACAAATACAGGGACTATTGCTTCTTACCGATGATAGCTTCAGTTTTTATGATTTCGTAACGATGACGATTCAAAATAAATGAAATAAAATATATTTCTATAATTGAAACATTTCACACCATACTATTTCTAGAGTGAAGCTGGGTTTCCGTGACTGCTCGTAATATGATTTTTTTAATTTTAAAGTAATTGCCTAAATTTCGCCATTATTGAACGTTTTGGTTTAAAAATTAATATGTTTTTATAAATTATAACATAGGATTTTGGCTTCTTAGTTAAAAATAGAGCTATTAAAAAACCATTTATTTATGATTAATTTTCTTAGTTTACACCCTTGTAATCATCTCATAGAGTTTCAAAAGGGAATTTCCAAAACCCCTGTCCATTCAAAATAATAATGAGCCAAAAATATTTTTTAAAAAATTGGTTTAAATCCCATTCATAACGTAGACATTCTCAAAGTTGAGTATGTCTCATATTCACTGCTGGGTATGCACTGGCGATCCCACACTTAGGCCTATATGGAATTTTTACCGCATGTTTTTGTTGAGAGTAAGATTATAAGTAATGATGGAAAGTGATTGGGAAATCACTTCCACAGGTCGGAAACATGTTTCCCTGTATATGATTGCAAAAGTAATATATGGGCATAAATAGGATTAAATTTTGAACTGAACTTGACAAGACAATAGTAACAAAAACCGCCTGAAGATGACTCCATAGGTAGGAATCTAAACTATAAGACAGAAACAAAATACGGGTTACCAGAGAGCAGATATTTAAACCACATTAAGATTGAAATAATTGAAACTATAACAGTTTTCGGCTTTTTAATATTAAAAATGGTTTATTGTTTGAGTATCGTGAAGTTCCTAATTCTTGTATACCTGTATGATATCGCCCATAACAGCCACACATTATTTTATGTTTAATTATTTCCCCACACACTGTAGGATGGAGAGTATAACCGAACATTAAACTTTAATACTGCTCACCAGTTGAATCGGCTTACAAAGTTTATACATTACTTGAATGGTCATTTTGTAATGATGGCCTCATATGTATTGATGGAATATTACCTCGCTATTGATTCTCACAAATAAATATTGGTTGGTCACTGAATAAGCATATATACAAATAAATCAATTGCGTGCATATTAATGAACAAATAACAGTATTCTTATTTTTCAAACCTAGATAACATAACTATTCTTCACTTCGCTATTTGATGAGCAAAATCTGTGATAAAATTTTAATTATGAATAGGCATTGCATAAACAATTAAAAAGTTTTTTTTAATGAAATAAAAAATAATATTGACGAATAATATAAATTAAATTGTTGCTAATTCAACTTAAAAGAAAAGATCGACAAAAGGTTATAATGTTAAACGTTTCAACATTTTTGAATAATTATTATTGTATAATTTGTACTTGTACTTGTAGTACAATTTTTGTTTGAAAAAACGACTATTTTTTTGTTAGGATCTTTTCTACCTTTTTTTATAACATTGGAGATCAAATTTAATATTAGATAATATTAAGTTGTTCGATAGCTACAAAAGTGGAAAGTAACACTTCTCAAAAAGGCAAAACAAACTTGTTAAACAAATAAGATGCTCGTTTAGACACAAAACGATAATGACTCTTATCATGCTGAAGCAACCATTGGTTATTTTAACATGTTCACGTGCTTATACATCAGATTCTGTATCAACATAATAAACACATTTGATATTTTATCGTTCATAGCCTACAACAAACTTTATACATCTCTATCGACAGCTTTGACAGAGCACAGAGATTGATGGTGTTGGTTTCCAGGTAGATTTGTTTACTTTTAATTAGTTTTCAGAGAAAATGTAACAAGTTACCAATTTGATAAATAGAGCATGCCGTGACAAATAACTTCGCCCGGTCAAAGCTAAAGATATTATATTGTATATTTTCGAATAACAATATTATTAGCTCACACAAAGTTATAGCTAACATTTTTATAGTTTTTTTAATATATAGTATCCTATTTTGTAATTCTAGTTTTTAATTTATTTTTTTAGTATATAATATCCTATTTTATAATATCGCTAAGGAAACGCACTGAGGTATTGCCTGACCGATAATAGTCAAGCTTTGGGTTATGATTTTTACATGATACAAGTATTGTTGATATAAAAACAAAACACAAAAGATCTTGAGTTCCACACATTTAATGTTTCATATTATCTCAAAGAGTTAATACTGAGTGGAGGCCTACAATAGTTTTCTACAATAATTTATGTAAAGTAAAACCAATTCGTCAGAAAATTTTTATTTAATTTTGAAATAATTTACTACTCAACAATATTTAGCTTAATTTATTGGAAAATAAGATAAACATTTCTAATAAAAACACCAAAACGTAGAAAATCCACCAGAATAACTCTTAGAAAATTTTTATTATAATCATTGTATTTTAATTTTTCAATCGAGCTTCAAAATAAAACAATATAAAGTATGTGATCATGTAATCACCATATTATAAGTTACTTTATCGAGATTTAAAACTACCGTACTTGAGTTTGTTTTTAGTGGAGCGTATTTAGTAAAAATTCTTTTAGATTTAAAGTATATCTGACTAGTTCAGGTTCATTAATTTTGAAAGTGATCAGTCAGATAGTATAGTTATATTTTAATTCAGTCTGTACTAATAAATAGCCTGATCAGAACTTAAACTATCCCCAAAACACCGATGTTCTGATAAGAACGTAATTTTATTGAACTACATGATTTAATTTAATTTAACTGGGTGGAATTTTAAAAGTAAAATATAAATAAAAATTAGTTTGAAATTTTAAGAGAACGTTGGCCTTTTCCATTGCCCATCATATTGCATTTCTGGTAGTGCAGATAGCAGTGGACACAGTGCAGAGTTTGTCACACTGGATTATATGGCAATTGAATCTCCCCTCACAGCCTCTAAATACTCACTCTACTTTTAGTTATGATTTTCGTTGCACTTGAAATGTTTGACGTAAACATTTAAGTGACAGTTAAAAAGAGATAGTTGAATACATTTTCATTTTGCATTAATTTTTTAAAATCTAGTGCAAAATCCATCATTCCGAAATATAAAATTCATCAGTTCGTATAATGTGAAACCATGATACAAAATGCATTACACCATTATTACATCGTTGTAGGATTATGCTTATGTATTACTTTAATTTTGAGTATAAAACTCCCACTATTCTCACATACTGAACGGATATGGATGTCAATTTGATAGTGAATTCACATTCGTCGCAAACTCGGAGCGGAAGGTTACTTTGATCGGACATCACTCGTCATTTGTCACCGACTGCACAGTGCACCGGCCAGACAGGCTTGACATTGCCCGCGCTATCTGATTGCTTATCTTAGTTTGTGATAAACCTGTAATAACCGCTTGTTATCACCTTTCTGACACTCTTTTAACTCTTTTCTTTGCTTCTCTATTTATAATTTAGATTATATCTTTAATATGAAAAAGTTTAAGATCGAGTACGTTCTTCTATATACTTACCATATAAAATAACTGAGTTACAGACAAATAATTAGTGAAGGTATATCAAAGAAAAAAAAGTTTAATGAATTTATCTTACACTTTTAATGTAATATGATTCCTCCTTTATTATTATTGAAAATTGTTATGTTTATTTTTTATGATATCATGTTATTATATCATGTTTATTATATCATTATATATATGTACACATATCATGTTCATTATATATATCATAAAAAATAAACCAAAGAATGCAAATACCAAAGTGTGTATTAGCCGGTTGTATTGAATCGTGTCAGACCCAGTAGAGCTGTAGTGCAAACAGCACGTGTGCCAATCATTAATGCAACTTCACAATCTCTTGTTGTCATTCAATATTTTAATAAATCTATATCGTTGCAAAATTACACTTCCATAAACTTTACTTAAATGCATTTTTATGTATTAAAAAAATCATAACTATGAATAAATATTTTCAGTTATTTTATAAATAGATATATTATTTAAAAAAAATGTTTAGGGAAGTCTTAAAGTATTTGATTTAAAATAGTTTGTCCGACTGCTTTTATAGTTTCTCAGGATATTTTCCATCAATTTGTCAATACATAACGATTGCATTTCTCTCTTTAATTACCCATTATATTCTACTCCAAAAAATATAAAAAAATGTAATAACTTACATTTTTATTAATTTTCTTGTGTAATAACTTACATTGAATGAGCTCCACAAATTAAAGTACCTAACATTTAAATAAGCCACAAAGTCCAAAAATACAGTGGTTTACCTTTATTATTATTTTCCTTCGTTTATCGCAGAAAGTTTACCTGCAGGTCTTAACGTAAACATTGCTAACTCAGGCGGAATTACCGTGATATAAATAATAATTTGCTCTTACCTCCATTATTTGCTATTGTAGTGTATTATTATTATTAATGGTATTATTACTTTGAAATTCTTAATAATAATTACTTATTGTTGTTAAAAATGATCTCAAAATAATGTAATATCGGTACAATTGCTTTATTTGCAACTACCATACAGTAGTCTGTTAATACCGTATGTATAAGCTGAAAAACCAAATAATTTAGTAGTTATTTAAATAAAAAATGTTGGTTGCAATTTATGTCGAATAATATGTGATAACGTATACCTTATGCAACAAACATATTCCAATGAGAGCGAAATCCATCAATCACTAAGTAAGACAAACTCACCAATTAAATTTTAAAAAGTATTTTTACTTTATTAATGCCTGGTCTAGAAGGCATTAATTAGCCTAGCTATCCCCATTGCCACCAAAATATCATCTTTCATTGTTAAATGTTGTTTGACAAATGTATAGTCGTATTACAGTTCATTTTGATGACCGCCACTTTCAGTTAATGCTTTGACGAAAATATTCCCAACAACCTGTCATCACATTTTAATTGAGTAGTCACCTCAAGGTATGAATAGCTCGACATACTTAGCAGTTTCAGAAGAAGTGTGGGAAGGTGGCTGTTGGACCTAATCTACATTTTAATCCAATTCTAATTTCTACCGATTCATCAGTTGTATATATATTGGGATTCATCCACTTTATATATATGTTAGGTAATCTTTTACTTAAACCCATCCATATGAATTATTTGCACCAACATACAACATATAATTTTCAGGTTTTGTTTTATGATAATTTTTTGTATATTTATTATTTACTTTAAAATATCTAGTAATACACTGACTAATTTCACTTCTAATTAGTTTTTCAATCATCAAATACATATTATGATCACTTAATTAATTCTAGTTCAATAATTGTTAATTTTAACATTGAATCCCAAGCCAATGATCGTGAAGTCAAATAATATGCTGGATCGATTTTGAATTGAGTAATGGAGATAAAGAATTTTTAATAAATATTTAAATTTATACATATATATATATATATTTTATATATATTTATACATACATATATATATGATATGATATATATATATATATATATATATATATATATATATCATATAAAAATTTATTACCTATGATAAAAAAATTAAATATGGATTTTTGTATTAAACCAAATTATGATGATGACATTTAGGATTTTTATCACAAACTCATAAATGAGTTCGTGATATTTTTCTTATACAAATGGACCTGTTAGAATAAATTAATAATCTTGGAGAATTAAAATTTCAGGAATATAAATAACTAAAAAGTTTAAATTTAAATTAAAAATATAAAATGTAAAAATTTGAAAGAATTGAAGACAAATATGGACAATTAATTATTGTTGAATTAGAAAATTGTAAAGTACACTAATCAAAAAGATTTACAAATATTATTTATGATAACAATTAAAGAACTGAATAAAAAAATCACATTTTATTATTACAGACATTAAAACATTCGATGATAAAGAAAATGTTTGAGTTAAATTGGAATAATAAATTGTTCATTAATATTTTTCTAAACAATTTCACTTGTTTTAAAAAGCTTTTTTTTCTGTAGAAAATCTTATGAAAAATTCAGTAATTGGATAAAAATTTCCTCACAATTACTTATTTTTTATGTAACTTAGAAAATAATAAACCAAAAATGGCCAAAATTTACGAATTTATATTGAAAAATTTAAAATTTCATTAAATTGTTGGTTGGCCCCAAAGGTGTGCTACTTCATACTGTCTTCTTATATATTGAAGTTATTGAGATTTTGCTTCTAAAATAACCTACATTTTTTTAAATTTCCTACTTTGTTCATTTGATAATACTCCAAATGATTACTAAAACTAAAATCAAGTCTAAAAAATTTCAACAATACCCCACAAATGATAAATAACTCACAATAGAAAATGAAAAACATCAATAGAAGATTATTAAGCCTAATTATTATGAGTTCCCTCTTAGATTTAATCTAAGAGGGAAATGGTTGAACTCATAATAATTAGGCTTAATAATCTTCTATTGATGTTTTTCATTTTTGTTGATGTTTTATTTCATTATTGTTTCATTTTTCATGTTTCATGTTTCATTTTTGTTGATGTTTTTGTTTTTCATTATTGTTTTTCAATAGCTTAACTTAACCAGTGTAACAACGATGGTTGATGATAAATTTTATCATCAACCATCGGTGTTACATTGGTTAAGTTAAGCTTTTTTATATGCTTATTATTATTACTCGTAATATGAAAGGATATTAATATTAATATATAATAATCCAAATCATAAACATCCACTAAAAATAATCAATTATTTTACATATTTATGAACATTGTTGGTTTTCGAAACACGTTGTCTGGAATGTCGTAGTTTGAACACTGAGTGGGAATACCAACCAGCAGCTGTTGGCGGATACTGCCATTCGATGTCGGGATTCAATTTCAACCTCGGGTCAGCAGAAGTCCTTCCCTCTCTCGTCACGTATGAGATTTGATTTTTCTGACTTGCTCATTCTCTTACTTTCCTTTATAAAACTTATTTTTCCTCCACCTACTATCTAAAGCCATATTTAACTCCTTGGAATGGAGTGGTAAAGTACTAATTTCTATCCCATGCGACTTGAATACTTAATTTTTCTACCTAGGGAAACTCAAGTTTTTTTGTACCACGGGGCTAAAGTTAGTTACATAAGAATAACATTAAAAGAGAGATTAAAAAGAACATGAGCCACAGTCAGCTGTTGCTTGTATTTGTTTCGTTACTCACTGTTGACTAATAGCAGCTGTAGCTGCTGCTCACCTGCTGACCATTCTGTCAGCAGTGGGTGAGCAGCATCTCTAGTACTAGAGATGGCCGTGGCAGTGTAGGTGTTTGTTTACATTTCGCTTGGGTAGGCGAAGACCTAAGAAGTCCAAAACATAAGTGTAAAACTTTTGACTAGGGTTAAATTATATTTTGTTTTTTCCTGTTCTTTAAAAATGATATGGCCTACCTTGTGTGTTTTTTATGTTTATGTGACTGATCCAGCTTGACGGAGCAAGGGATCATATGAAGGTAAAGTTAAATTATCTACGGTAGGCCTATTAGGCCTAAATTTTATTCGTATAGGTGGAGGAAAAATGTTGTGTGCATCAAGGGACTAAAGTACTTTTCTCCCTCAGGGAAATTGTCGCCCTCGGCTTCGCCTTCGGGCGAAAACACTTTCCCTTCAGGGAGAAAAAATTGTACTTTAGTCCCTAGAAGCACAAATAACTATTTAATATTTGTTTAAGTTCAACGTTCAAACGCTCGCCCCAGGTACTTTTCATTATTTAACCATTTGTAAAAGTTATTGATATAAAAATAAAAACTATTACCAAATAAAATAATATTTCAGACCGATTTTTTTTGTAAAAAATTTACGTTAATAAATAATGAAGTTGATGCTACAAGGTGCCTTAATAAAAAAATGTAAATGGTGAAACGTAAAGAGATATTGTTTACAACACTACTTTTTACCAAGTAATTTATGTACAAATGAGAATTGAAACCAATTTATGAAAAGCATTTTCCCCAGTGAAAAATATGTAATAAATATTTAAAATAATTATATTTACGAACGGAGGAACTCATTTGTAACCTGAAAGTAAAATTGAATTCCGGCATCGAATAGGAGTGTCCGACAACAGCTATTTGGAATTCCTGCTCAGGGTCGGGACGATGTCATACCAGTCAATGTGCCTTGTGATCCAACTTTAAAGTACAAATAATATCACCAGTTAAAGAATAGTAAAAATACTCGCTTTTCAATCCTAACATGTAAATGCACAGTTTAAAACCCAAGTTCTCATTACTGTTGGCGGTACATTTGGTTTTGCAAGGATTCGTGAGGAGGTATAAGTTAATAATAAATGCTTGTTTAAAAATACCAGGTTTGTTAATGCAAAAACATTGTATTTTATTTCTCTGTTTCGGACGCCGATTTTCTTTAAACTTGGTAAGTGCTTAGTTGAATGTTGAGGTCCCTCATACCTCAACATTTTGAAAATTTGACAAATATTACTCTCCGTGACCTCGCAAAGTAAATAGATTTTCCTTAGTAATATTTTTAAGTTTTCAAAATTTTGAGGTATAAGGAACCTAATTTTCAACTAAACACTTACCAAGTTTAAAGGAAATCGGTAGAAAAAACGTAAGAATTATGGGAATAAAATACCATGTTTTTTTTTATATAAGCCGTATATTTAACATTGCCGACTGCGCAACAACGGACTACTGGCCAAAAGGTGAAGATGACTCTTAAAAGGGAATTTAATATGGTTTTTCTTATTATTTAATAAAACATAAACTCAGCTGATTGACAACATTGACCTCTCACAATTTCTCTATGTAAGAATGTGTCAAAGATTTTGTTTATTCTCCCCCAGTTCATAATTGAAAAACCTAAAAGAGAGCATAAAATGCAGTAAACTCCATTGCTCAGAAAATGTTAAGTAAAATTGAGAAACGGTTGTTAAAAAAAGTTGCCTAAAAGATTTAAATTTCCATAAAACCCAAGGTGCACACATATAAGTGTATTGGATTTGTGCATAGCTGTAAAAAAACTTGAGAAGCACTTGTTAAAACTGAAGATAAAACTACCAATTAATTGTTTTCATAATATTCGGTCTCTTTATCAGGGCAATACTTCAATGACACCAGGTATATCTGTTTCTTGCATTATTATGAATCATATTTTTAAATTATTATTTTTTTTTTAAATAAGATTCTTTAATTTTTAATTTTGTATCAAAATCAAAATAAAGTAACTTATTTAAAATTTAATTAATGAAATTAAATTAAACTGACCTTTATTAGAAATTAGTCGCTTTACAACTATATATGTTTTTTGAAAATAAATTTAACTCTTCAAATATGAAATAATGTCAATTAGGGTAGTATAATGAACAAGTTTAAAAGTAATACTTTAGCCAACATTCTGGGTGCTTTATCAAACGCTGACATATGAATAGTGTTTACCTTTCCGCCACGAAAAGAGCAACCAAGTTGTAACAGGTCTTTTGATTAATGAGCCTGGTGTTAATGGGAAAGTCCTTGGAGTTGGCCCTAAACTTATCCAGGGGGAAGTCAGTTTTTTCTTTTTAAATTGACTTCAAATGCTAGTTAAATAATTATATAAAAATATTGTTTATATTACATTTAACAATACACTATTATTTGTTTGAAATATAAAAAAAACTATACATTATATCCCTAGTTTATTTTCTAACTTTTTACGAATATATTTTTAAGTTCACAACAGCCAATATTGTTTAGAATTAGAAATGATAATTAGTTGAAGAAGTAAAATCACAGCCTGTAAATAGCATTAATTTCCAACTGAAATACCTATAGCTAAAATCTATATTAATAGGCAATCATGATTATTTTTCTCCTTTTTTCTCAGCTTGTGTGCATCATAGGCAAATCCGTCAGGAAGGTAGTGGCTTAATTTGTATGTAGGCTTTCCTAAATAAATATCTCAGTTTTGAATGCTTATAACACAAACCTGTGCAAGATAAAATATGTTTGACACCTCCAAACTCGTCGGATAAATTATGTATTGTTACTCTCTCTCTCTTAGAAAACAAGATTTTCATTGATTTGGTTAAATTGTGCAATGACTTCACATTTTCTATTATACTTTAAAAATATCAAACAAACGGTTAGGTCTAAGGGCCCCCATAATAGGCTGTGAATCATTCAATCCTCCCAGATGCCAGTATTCACTCCAGGTGTTTTTTCCACTAAGGATATTTAGAAAACATCATACTCTCTGTGATTTTCCTCATGTTAAGTAAATAATTGAGGAGACAGCATCATTGAGTACAAAAGACATTCTGCACATTGAATGGACCGAGATTAAGACTTTGGAGCTATTAGTGTTAGACACGTTGGAATGTAGGGCTACTAAATGTATCAGTATAAAACTGTTAAAGAGGACTATCATGAATAAAAAGTTGTTAACTTTTTACGCTTTTCCTTTAATTTAATGTTAAAACTACACCATTAATTAATTTAGGAAAAACCTGTCCCACTGCAGGGGGTCTTTCCATTTAGGGAAGAACCTGGGTATACGGGTCACAGAAGAATTTTTGAGTATGCTAAGCTCTAGTTTCGTGAAAATATCACATGTGTAATAGTTGTAATCAGTCTTAAAGAGTTAAGTCAACATCCTAAGGCGCAGTAAAAAAGGAACAAATAAAATTATGGGGAAGACTTGTTGGAAATGTTGTGATAATCATGAAACATGTATCCATTGCTCCATGTCCCAAAATATCCAGAAAACTACAAGTTTTCATTGTAGGCTTTTCATTCTTAGTCATTGATGAAGTTGGCTCTCATTTAATATGTTTACTTTTAATTAATCAGTTTGCTGAGTAAAGGGACCCAGTTAATTGATTTGTTGCATACGTCATACTTTATTGCAATTTGTTTAAGAATGTAATTTAGTAAAAAAGCATAACTACTTATAGTTTTCTCAAAACTTAAGTCAATGGGGTATAAAATATAAGTTTTTGATTAGTCGAACTCAATCATAAAGATAATAATGTAGATAAAAACTTTCCTTGGTTAGAAAATGTTTAATAATGAAATATGTTTTGATTTTAAATATTATAATATTCTGAATACAAACAAATTTTTGGATTAAAACTTAAGAAGTACTTAATATTAAGTATAAATAAGTCTGAAGATTTAGGTAAGTCAAAATTGTAGTTCTACTTTTAAGATATTACTGTGTGGTTGATTTAACATGCAATAAGTTTTATTAAACACATATAGGTTTACTTTGTTTCGAGTTATGTTGCTTTATTTCACATTATTTCCATTTTGGTCCGCAATGTTTGCCTATTCTAAGAGTGGTTAAGACTTGCAGTTAACTTCTCTATATAAATTAAGGAAAATTAATGGAAAAGCTTTAGGAGTCATTTACTTTTTCCATCTTTGTGCATAGGTGTAGAGTTTAGAGTTGTCAATAATAAATTCAATAAAACTAAACACTAAATGTAGCTAAATATCAACAATACGAGATTGTGATGCTGCATTAATGACTGACACACGTGTTATTTGAGCTAAAGCTCTAAATGCGACATTAAACTGGGTCGTATTCCATCAAATACAAACATTTAATGGGCGCTTTGGTATTTGTATTGTAAATAGTAATATATAGTAATATATATATTATTTAAAACGATGTAGGATTAATGTTATTATAAAAGTTAATTAAAATTTTTATGGGTTTCTTTGATTTAACGCCACACATTTTGACTATAATTTTGTATAAATTAATGACTCCCATTAATTTGATGGAGTAGGGGCTGCAATGATGAAAATGAATATAAAACCAAATTGAGAAATATCAACGACTATTCAATTCCAAAACCTAACTGTACTTTCAATACAAAAACTTGCAGTTTTCTGGGCCCAAGAATGTACAATAAACTTCCTATTGAGATAAGAAATGAATGAAATTTGCATAAGTTCTGTAAGGAGCTAAGATTTTGGCTGTTTGATATCGATGATATTGAGACTGAGTTATTTAAAATTGTAACATGAAGATATAGAAATAAAAAAAATGTTTATTGTTATTACATTGATAGGAATATGTGAGAATGTCAATATTTTGATGTATTATTTTATAGGGATTGTTAGTTTATTGTATTTTTTATTTTTTTTTTATTTGAATGTATCAAGATTGAAATATGTAATTCAAGGCAATATTAGTGTATAGTAAGTGTATAGTTTTATATGATAGTATGTATTAAATATTGTATGCAAAAATATTTAGAAATTAATTTAAAGGCTCTGTAGTAAAGATTTTCTTTTTTATTAACATGTTTAATAAGGTTTTTTTCATATATGTATTGATCAGAATGAGTTTATAGTTTAACTTTATTATACTTTTTTTGTCGAACCACTATAGAATTAAAATTTATGTGAAAGCCTCCCAACAGGCATTGCCATGGAGGCTTGTTTTCCAAAACAAAAATTTTAATAGAAAAAGGAAAAAATTATATATCACTTAAATGTATGTGTTCGGATGGTTGTCAGCCTGGCTTTTTTACCTTCTTTAGATTATTAATGTTTAAATTGTTATTGGAATTGTATGAGTTTAAAAATGTAAAAAGAACACTGTATTATTATGCATTGTAAAATCCTATGTATATTTGTTTTGGAAAATAAAGAAAGATTATTATTAATTTCTTGAGAGGGTTAAATTTGACAAATTTGTTCACTGATTGCTATAAAATAATGTTAAAACTGTTATATTCGTGGCAAACAAACAAAAAATTATGTAGTAAACTAATAAACTTTAAAAATATCGATGATTTAACTTGTTTTCCCCACTGAAAAATGTTCTGTCGCCAATAATTGGAAACAAGACCTCAGCACTAGGCCATCAGTCACCCAGGTGGACCTTGCTACGCGAACTCTTATCCATCAACTGTTTATAACAAGCGGCAGGGCAAATCCAGACATAACATTACTATAACACATATGTTATTGTCTTCATTTATATTCTTTTGGGAAAATTTGTATTAAATATTACTTTGACAATCAAAAATTTTTCAACCTTACGTCGGGTTTTCTTAATTCTTCTCTACCGATGGGAATTTAAGTTTCATGAAAATGTTTGTAACTAATGTTTGTAAACAATGTTGTAATTAAATAATAGGGCTAACTCTTCTTATTTCACAAGTTTTCTTTTATATGTGATTTACAAAGATAACATTCAATGATTTTTTTTATTTTCGTATTCATTTAACCCTTTTGTTAAAAACTGCGATTTATATGCTTATAATGTTAGGCAAACAATCATGGTTAGAAATAATTAATAATTGATTTGGCTTCTTTTTATTTTACTTGATAATTTAGTTTTGATAATTGAAACAAAAAGCAAGGATTGGATACTAAGAGGGGCTAAGGTTATAGAATAATTATTTTGCCCGTGCAGTCAAGTGGCTACTGTGAAAACTACCTGAATAAGTTTCGCATTGTTCAAACCATACTAAAGGCAAGAAACAATATCCAGTAGTCGGTGTAAAGCACTGTGGCTAAAGAAACGCTGTTGCACTTCAGCACGTGTGAGACCCAAGACTCTCGTAGACGGTGCTGAGGAAGGAGATTCAGCCAAGGAAGGTACGAATTTTAAATAAGTAGTGCTTGTCAAAAACATTGACATTTACATTGCTATTTAATATTCATGGACTACGTTCATAGCCTGCGCGGCTAGCAGTTTCAGCAGCTGCCGATAGAGCCGTCACTACTGGGGGTCTCTCGGATTAAAATTTCATCGTGCAGTACTTCACCTGCTTCCCTTTGCACCTTAATTTTAAGTCCAATAAAACTTTTGTTATTTTATTTGCTTTATATATTTTAAGTACATATTAAGCTATATTTGTTAAAAGATGATCAAGTTAAGATCAACTTTAGATAATCATAGCTTAATATGCATTGATATAAAAAAAAAATAAAACGAAATAAAACATACCAAGTCTTTGATTGGTCAGATTTGGGATGTTTGATTTCGTTTTACTTCTATTTAATATCAATGCATATTAAGCTATGTTGATCTAAAGTCGATCTTAACTTGATCAACTTTGAACAAATATCTTTAATTTAAAACCAGTCTCAACTTTATTGGACTTTTATAGTTAAGCCGCAAAATGGGAGCAGGTGAAGCACTACGTGAAGTTATAGAAGGGACTCTTTAACCCCTCTTAAAATTAATACGAACAAAACCATTTCTTTGTTTAAATAAATGATTTGAAAGGTTGTATATCACACACAGTAAATGTTAGATGAAAAAACGATAAAATAATATCTTGATATACAAATATCCTTTTTTACCGATGAACCGATGCTTCTAGGTGTCGAATGCTGCAACTCTCCTTGTGTATTACATTCTAAACCCGTTTTGCAATGGACTGTATGAGTCTTTTATGAGTTTATAAAAAAACAACAAATTTATACCGCCTTTATAAATGTTACCGGTCAACTAATTACTTGGTCAATAATAATGAAGCTTGTAAACAAATAGCTGTGTATGTGAAACGTAAAGTGTAACAGTGTGACCTTTTGATAATGAAATATTTTAATTAAAATAGGCACAACTGTTGGTTTTACTAGCTTATGTGAAGATGAAAAAACGGTGACCACAAGTGAACTTTCAGTTAAAGATAATGTAAATAAAATTTAGTTGTATACCTAATGGGTGGATTTATAAACACAAATTTACAAACATTAAATTTATAAACATAATTTACAACCATATATATTATGAAACCATATGAAAGGGACAATATTCGATAATGACATTCAATACAACGAGCATTAAACGTAATCTGTGCTATAGCAGGTAAAACAAAGTGATAAGGCAAAAATGTAATAGAGGATTAAAATCGCTTTGTTTAATTTCGATCAGCTGCACTTGCGTTACAAGAAGTTTATCTATATTTCAATCAAAGTATTGGACACAAAGCGAACATTTCATAGAGAAACAACAATGTTATATATAATACGAACTATATTGAGTTTGGTACAAAATTGTTTATTTGAACATAAACATCTCAAATAAATAAATTCATTGAAAATGGTCATTGTCTTGTGAATTAAAACCCTTTTTAGTCTAAATAAATCACCAAGTATACGACGGAGAACATTTAACAAGGGGTAAGGCCAAAACCAAAAGCAAAACTTTATTTATTTACAATAATGACGCTACATAAAATAAAAAAAATATTTTGAGTTTCAATTTTTTCAAAACTAACAATAAACTTGAGCCCGACTTTTGAGGGTGTTATTAACTTAATTATATTCGTTTACATAACTAAGAACAATATACTGTTTTTTGACCTTCATTCCAACATTTTGCAGAACTGTAATTTATAAAAAAATGTATAAAAATTTTTATTAAAAATTATGTATCAACAGTGTTATTAAGGTGTTTTATTTAAATCATAACACAATAGAGATTCTAATCTTGATTAAGAACAAGTCTTTTTAAGCAAAATCTCAAAGATATTTTAATTGTTACAATGTCTTCTTGCGCTCTTTTGTGAGGAAGAAACAAAAGCTTGACTTTAAGAATGGCAAAAGAATTTGCTTACAGCAGAAGAGACATTTTTAACTTTTATTTTAAAGACAGATTTTTGTTTAGTGGAAGTAACCCTCGTTCATTTACAATGAATTGACCGATCTGTTTTCGTTGTGTACGAATTTTGACCTGCGCCAATGGAGGTTTAATTTGATCTATCCTATAATCCAGACTGTGGAGAACTTGCTTCAGTTAGAATACAGACTGAACTTATAAACTGGTTTCTGCTGACAAATGTTTATCGGCAGGTTGCTGGTTTATATAAACAGTTTCTAAATTGAACTCAAAAATAAAAAATAAGAAATTTTGTTATTCAATCATTGTAAGTCATGGTTAATTCCTCCATATATTTTATGTTAGATATATGCTCTAATACGTACATCTGTTTTATTTGAGCTGATGCGTTGACATATTTATTATTTAAATTGTCAGTGGTTGACTATTATTTTATGTGGTTTTGGAACTGTGCCTTAGAATTTATCAATATAACTAATATGTTTAAAAAAGTTTGAGTTTTCTTATCCAATTTCCTTCCCTGGAATGTTTAGATGGTCTCTATACATTTTTAGTGAAATCTTAGATTTTTATCAAGACTTATATTATTTTGCGTTCCAGGATGATTGAATGATGGAGACGGGGTTTTATAGAGTTTAAAGTGATCAAAAACAGTCTTGGTGAATTAATTTATTAATAAAAAATTAAAAACGTTAAAAGTTAACAATAAGACAAAACTTGTCAAAGAGAAATTTGTTAATTCTATGAGTGAGTATTCATGTCACTTAAGAAGGCGATATTGCCATTCGGTAGATTCGAATAATCAGAAATCCTACTAGAATAGTAAAATGTTTGATTTATTTAAAAATTCTTTGGTAACTGAATATTTATAGTTCTGTTCAATAAACAAGAAGCGGCACGCACCGCATGTAGCGTATGTCAACATAAATATGAGACCAGGCGTGCACATTCCTTGTGCAGTCATGCATTCTGAGGTTTAAATCGGAATGTTGAACGAGCTAACACGGAATGAAAACTTTACACATATTTACAGATATGAAACTTGTACAAATTTGGATTACCGTTTAGTCTTGCAATGCAATACAGTTGTATACAAATATTGATCTGAAAAGAAGGGTTTATCTATTGACGATGAATGCTAAATCAATTATTGAATTGTGAACTATATTGGAAAATCGCGACTGTGGACAAAGCAAAATAAAGGAGTTGTTGCTGTATGTTGTTAATAAAACATATAATAAATATAATTTTTTTCACATACGTTAAGGCTACCAAATGCAGTACTACATTGATCACAGAAGTTTTATTTCATTGAAGCTTCTTACATTGCTTACTTATACTTAATTACCCATCTTATATTTATTATTTGATATCTCATAGCCTATTAATGAATGGAAAAGAACTGGATATGGTCATAAATAAAACAATACTTGGAATAATATAAACAAACACAAAATTGCAACAAATTAAATTTATATACACGGAAGAGTAAGCGAGTGATCTTAATAAGATACTAAAAAAATATATATTTGCACCCTAATGTACTAAAATAACTAAAATTTTACTAAAAAAAGAAATAGTAATTGATACATTTGCTCGGGTATTTTGAGTACAATCATTTCTCAACGTTCTAAACTGAGGCTCAAGCCACTAATGAATGTTGCCCTAGAAGTTTGGAGTTACCTTTTATAAGAATAATGGTCTGGGAATAATGACGGAATTAAACCCTTACAAAATATATTTGAAAAAAAAAAACAAAGTACTGTTTTTATTTTAAAATTATCTCAATTGTGAGATTATGGGTTGCACCAGTATAGGAGGTTTTCTTCAATTTATACCAATTAACAAATAATATTGAAATTTGAAATAATTATTATAAATTATAGGCTATTAAAATTAGAAAAGTTTACAGTCGCTCGAAACTGAGCAAAAATGTTATGTTTGGTTTTAAATCAATTAAAGCAGACCGATCCAATATTGTGATTGTCATTCATCGCCCACAGCTAAACTTATTAACAGATGTTTTAATTGCTCAACCCGATCCCAATGATATTCTATAGCCAAAATTTCAAATTTCAATAATGTCTTTATTTTAATTAATATTTTTTATCAATTTTTTTCAGAAACAACTACAGACCAAACCCTATCCAACAACACCTATAAGTTGAAAAATGATTCAAAATTGTTTTAGGAGATTTAATTACAAAACCCCCTTCAGCGTATTACATAAGTATAGATTAAACATTATATCCAACTTTAATAATTCTTAAATTACCATATTATATTTGCATATTATTTTACCACTCTTATTTGCATTCTACATATTTACTCAAATTTATATTTCAGATTTATGTTTTATTTTTATTTGCTGTAGTATTTACAGATTATAAAATATAACTTGAACAAAAAGTCCCTTTCCAGTATAAGTAGAACTCCTCCTCAGTTAGTTAGAAGACAGTTAGCATGGGTTGAAAAACACATTGAAACTAAAAGCCCTAACTATTCATTATCGATACTATAGCCTAGGGCAACTATACACAACTATCATTTCATATTAAAAATTATAAATGTTATACAAACACACTTCTGCTACATGAAAGAATAAGTTTTTACCACGTAGTACTAATTAAGATTTAACCAATAATTATCTTCATCAACAGTATTTAGTGTATTACATCAAAGTGGATGCCTAAATGGATAAAAATATATAATTATGTAAATAGTTAAAAATTAAAAATGGTTTTATATAATTAAACATTTTAACATGAATTGCGAGGGTGAAGTGAATAAACAAGTGAATAAAGCGTATAAAGCAAGGGGCCGGGGTTGGAAGTAAATAATGACTCCGTGGCTGGCCGATATCTCTGGTATTGATAAATCCGACCTCATGACTCACAATAAACTCGCCGCCAAGCCGAATATGATCTCCACCTCCCGCCTCTCCGCCGACGTAAATGTCCCCGTAAAGCAGCTCTCCGCCACCGTCAGCGTATTGTCAGGCACATTCCTCAGTTTCAGCTTAGTAGTCGAATAATAAACCTGTCTTTAGGAGGCAAATTAAAACTTGGTAGTTGATAAATAAATTTGGAAGTATGAGCCATGTTGAGTTAAATTTTAAAGGAAATATACCGGGTCCTTGAAGTCTTGCCCTGATAAATAAACCGAATAGTATCAACACATTTTATGCTAGGATAAAGTTTTATTTTCTACTTTTTAATAGTGACTTCTTAAGTTTTTTACAGCCATACAAATCCCATTACTCTTCTATGTGTGCACCTTGGGTTACTTAAAAAATGGCAAACTTTTTCAAACAAACGTTTTTCGAATTTAGTTAACATTTATTTAGTAATGGGCGTCACTGCATTTATTAATCTTATTTTTAGACTTTCTTTAATAGGAACTGGGAAAGAATAAACCAAATCTTTGAAAAATCCCTACAACAAGAAATCCGAAGAGGTTAAGGGTAGAGAAATAGTTGGCAATTTAGTTGGGCTATAACGATTTTTGTGTTCATTAAGTAAATTGAACTGTTCCAGACTAAATTCATTTGAAAACAAGAAATGTTAGGTGCTTGTGGCTATAATGATGCCCCCCTCCCACTGTACAACCCAAGTAAGGGTTCTCCATACCTGGTATTTTCCTTGGTCTAGGTTAGTTACAGCGTCCACCTTAAGCCCTTTGGTTAGTTTCGAAGGTACATCTGAGCGTAAAAGTTAGCGGTGGTGAATAGTGTAATTTAGATTCAAGACAAATTAATCAATCAATTTTTTTTTTTTAAGATTTGACCTCAACTAAATACATAAGAACCTTGTATCGATAACACTGTTATAAAGTCAAATTAACGTAGTTTATGAGAGGTTATCTTTGAATGCAACTTTTTTTTACAGAAATCAAAAAAGGGCGATACCATGATTTTTATTGAAATGAGAACAGTTAATCTAAACACGTTAAACTGGTTTTATTGGTACTATTATTATTATTATTTTTTTTTTTTTTTGTAAAATAATTTTAAATAAAATCTACTTCAGTATTACTTAACGTACAGGAAAAATAAAATCTCATACGTGACGAGAGAGGGAAAGACTTCTGATTTTTCATTAAAATGAGAACAGTTGATCTAAGCACATTTAACTGATTCGTGTCTTATTATTATTAATATTATTATTTTGTAAAATAACTTCAAATAAAATCTCATATATTTGTATGTAAAACAGTACGCAAGAGTAGGTACAGGAAAAATCAAATCTCATACGTGACGAGAAAGGGAAGTACTTCTGCTGACCCGAGGTTTAAATTGAATCCCGGCATTGAATGGCAGTATCCACCAACAGCAGCTGGTTGGTATTCCCTCTCAGTGCTCAAACTACGACATTCCAGACAACGTGGTTCGAAAACCAACTTTTGAAATAAAATATTCACCATTTATCACTAAAATTCTAAAACTAGACTATCAATATAGTAAGGTACGAGAAAAATGCAAAGACCTACTACAGTATTATTATTATTACATTGTTTAATCATTTATCTGAAAAAGCGGAACATGTTTAATAATTAATCTTTTGATAGTAATTAAGTTTTAGAGACACTATATCAAGAGCCCTCTCACACTATATCACGATACTTAAGAAATTGTGTAGGACTTTTTTGTGTAGTTGTCGGTGATAATGTCTTTTAAGTTTGAAAAAGTGCTCCATTAATAAATCCAAATGAAGCTCCGACCTGGCTGACCTTAGGTGTAAAATAACACATTAACGGTAAATGTAAGCAAAACTAAGCTCCTCCCAATTTATTTCAGATCTGACCTTGATCCTGGTCAGAGGACACTTCGTACTCATTCTTGTGGTGATCTGAGGTCTGTAACGGGATCCTCGCGTTTGGCCGAAAAGGCGTTTGGTACCTAGTTTGGAATTTTTAATGCGAAATTCCGAGTAAACCAATAGGAGCGCGAGCTGTTGCCTGGTCAAACGCCATTGGCTAAGAGCAAAATTCGCGAATATAAATGTTACACAAAACTGGAAACACGGATCTCTGTTGCCAACTACCGTTCTTTCTAAAAACAAATTACTCAACTAGTATTTTTTGTTAACGTTAATAACGGTCTTGAAAACTACAATTTAAAATATCGATTGTCAATTAGCAATAATTACTATTAAAAACATGTTATACTTTTATATTTTAGATTATCAGTGTTGCTTCAGTTTTAATAGAACATCAGGCTACTCCTTATATTATGAAGAAATGAGATTTTAGTCTGATTTAAGATTAAATTGTTGAAATTAATTAGAAATCATTTAGCATATGTGTTCTGATATGACGTGATGTATGTGTAATAAATATGTTTTATTAATATGTTATCCATTGAAATTCTTTATTTTACATTTTTAGTACTGTTTTTAATGCCAGTAAATGACATGTTTGGTAACTGAAATGCATTTTTGTCGTTGTAAAAAGGCCATTAAACAAGTTCAAAGAAGTAATTGAAGATTTTTTCTGTACCATCAATCCAAATATTGATCATTATTATAAGTTTTAAGTATGTGTCTACAAAAGAGCAAAAATTGATTAAAGCTCTTAATTATGGATCAGTATTTCACTATAAATCGTAACTTATATATAGGCTAGTTCTGAAACCAAATTTATTTATTCCGATATAGGCTATATTATTTCTTCAACTTCTTTTTGATGTTTAAAATAAGTTATATATGATTTGAGAAGTTTTGGGAATAAATTAACAATCGTAGGCTAATAAGTTAACTTTAGATAAAATTGTCTTGAATAATTAGGCCTACTAAGATTTGTTTTAACACGTTAAGAGTTTAATCCATTAACTGAATATAACATCTTCTAATGTTGTACTTATGTGAGGTGAAAATTAAAGACGATGTCAGTCGGAACAGTGTTGGAAATTTCATTGGGTGGATAATATACCACTTTATAGTCTATCTGACTTACGCTATAAAGGGACTAGGCCTATCTGTATATATGAGATTGCTGTGACAACTAAATGTAAATTCTCCAGATAAATCTGTATAAAAATTATAATTTTAATACCAACTGTTATATCTAAACGTCGGCCATGTATGCCGTAGACAATTTGTTTTTAAATATTTATTTATTAATATCTAAGTTATGTATACTTTTGAACCTGCTTTTTAAAGCATTTTATGAGTTGGTTTCTTACCCGAATTAGGCCCTAAATAAATTTTTTGACCTTTGATGTAGGCCTACATTCAGTGTTAAGTTATGAAGAACATTATAAAGAAATTGTTACAGTTTTATGTGAAAAGTAATTAATATGCAATAATTGTCATTAATTATTGACAACTTATAAACTTTACTACACCGTAGGCCTACAAGTTAAAATACATCAGATGAGCTGTTAATAACGCTAGGCCCTGTAACAAATTTCCTGAACTATAATAGTTAAATATTCATGAAATGTTATCTTGTGAAGAGGAAGAGACATACTAAATGAAAATTAAGTGTAATGAGTAACTTAGGCCTATGCTATATGTTCGTTAATATGTCATTAACTCAACTACTTTTTTTGGCTTTTGATTTATTAAAATTCTCCGCATGTTATTTTCATAGTTTAGAAGCTAGACAGACATAGCTGTAAATTGATTTCTTTTAACCAACTGTATTATTGGAAGGATGTTTTATTAAATAAAAGTCTACGTCGATAGGTAAGTATTGAATAAAAGTAGGCCTGCAGTATATCACAGGAAACATTTGTATAAAATAGGGACAAAAATATTCTGTTGGGAAGACAAAATCGTTTTGTTAAATGTCTTTAGTAGGCTAATAGCTACTAAATATTTTTTCGATGTACCAAAATTAAAAACTTCTGCAATAACCAAATGTACCAAAAAGTTGTTTGTGCTGACCAACAGATTATAAACAATGTAAATAAAACTGAGCAAAAAGTTAACACCCGTGACGAGATGTGAACCTACAACCTCTCACTCACTGTCCTAGCGCTCTAACCATATTATGAGCCACCGGAACTGTGAAAAGTGTTCTTATTTACTACTCAGAAATTTTTACTCGGCCAAAAGGTTGGCCAAAATTTGAAATAACTTACTAATTGACCATTTTAAGGTGTTAAAAAAATTAGTCTGTCGAAAAATGTGATGTAATTATAATTTAATATTTTTACAATCACAAGAATATGAAATAAACTTGTGTAGGCCAATTAGCTATTAGCAATTAACTTGGATAAACTCAAGAAATTTTCTATTTGACATAAATTGAACTTGATATTTGGGTTTAATTTCATTTAGTTTAAATATTATATGAAGTTCCCTTAAGAGGTTAACGGTTTCTTTCCACTTTGTAATATCTCATTAACGAAATTATAAGTTAGGCCTACTGTGGTTTAGCACATTTTCAAGTAAATCTTCACTAATATAATTTTTTTATTTGATATAAGTTGACATTTTGAACGTTTATTTGAAGTAAAATCAGTAATCTGCTCTATGTGGGTTAAAAAAATATTTTGCTGGTAATATCAAATTTTATAACCAAAACCATTTTGTTGATCCAACAACTAAACCATGGTTGTTACAACCAAACCATTGGTTTTGTTGGTTTGACCAATTTATTTGGTTCCCTAAAAAAAAATTTTTCTGTGATTATTTACAAGCATAAAAGACTATGTTAAACGTATTTTAGGATTGATGTAACTTTCTACCAACAGCAAAATATTGCCGATTTTTGTTGCGTAGATGAAAGCATATCTCTAATTTCTCTGCAACATTACAAATTGTAGACAGATTTGGGTTGTCTGCAACTAAATTTTGGTTTTCAAAATGTTGCAGATGAAGAATTGCAGACTAAATGTTTTTAAATACAGTGGAAATTCAGCTTTAGGAATATTTTTTATTGTGCGATCAAGCTATCAAGACATTTCATTGTTTTCTATTCATAAGGAGCACACAATAATTAGCTTAATTAGAGGTTGAAATTATAATAATATTGGTGTCTAGATAAATATTACTAACAGATAAAAAACTAAGAGTAAAATATCAATAGATAAGATAAAATAAACATTGCATTGAGTTATTTCGTGTTTTTGTCACTAGTGTTTAACGTTGGCACACCTGGCCAGGAAACATAGGGGCTGTAGTCTCGACTGGGGGGTCAATTGCTACTCGTCTCTGATTGGTTGAGCGTGTGTTCGAGGCTACTGGGTACCAAACGCCTTTTCGGCCAAATGGCTTGCCCCCGTCTGTAACATGTATCTGACATCTCATTGAGTGTGTGGATCAATACTAATATCTCGGAGTAATTATTGATCACAAGTTTAATTGGATATCACACGTTCAATGTGTTAAGTGGCGGCTTAGGAAATAAGTCTATGCTTTTTCTCAGATAAATCAGGTCCTGACCGTGGAACACCGCAGGACTGTGTACTATGCGTTTGATCAATCTGTCCTGCAGTATGGCACCCTGGGATAGAGTGGGGCTACAGCGGCTGTTTTGGTACCTCTTTCTGTTCAAAAGATAATTACTAAAACACTTCTTTGAAAAGACAAAAGGTATTAGAAAAACAAACTTTTCAGTGAATTTCAGTGAAGATTTTCTCGTATTTCTGCGCAAAAATAAAGATCAAGTTTTCCAATTTATTGCGATTACCACAGTTACAATACCAGGAGTAAACAAAGATTTTGATATATGAAACCTCGGCTAAATCATTTGGTGCCAACCACTTGCTCATTTTATATAGCTCATATTCTTTACCGAAATATTCCAGTTGAAATTTTTTATGCTTGGGGTGGCAATCTTGTAGCTTTTAAGAATAAGTTGAGAAGCTGGCTGCTCCTCTTGGGTTCAATAAACTCCGAGAGTCTCATTCATTCTACATATACTTAAACTGTTGAAATTTTATCAATACAAAACAGAGACCTTAGATTATTTTAGTTATAATAAGTAAAAATTAATTTCTTTTGGAAATTTTGCAGTTTAGGTGTCCGAATCCTTGCATCCTACTAGTTCGCATTATAATATATTCTTAGCTTTTATATTTTTAGTTTTATATGTTTATTGTAGTGCAGTGAAAGTGTAATGTAAATAACTAATATAAGTGGCACAGAGACTTTAACTGTCGACTGATTTGCTCGTCTCCACTCACAGACGTGCAGTCTATGTGGAGACTACATTTCCTTATTTTATGTATATCTCTGTCCACTAATGTATTCTATGGAAATAAATGGAATTGAATTGAAATACAACCAAACATGTTTTCTTTAATACGATTATGCGATTATGCAATAGTATTAATTGGCACTCATGCTGTGTGTAAAACTAAATGTCTCAATGCATTAATATATTTAACTTGGCTAGACATGGAAAGATACGAATAGGTTTTATTTGAGGCTCGTTCGTATGTATTTAAATTGTTCATGTTTTATATTTAAGTCTATTAACACCGTTGCATTTTAATAACTTTATATCGATAGTAGGAAGATTTTTAAATATGTAATCCCTGTGAGTAACAATTTTGCGAAAGATCCGTATGTCTTCCCGTTTTCTCTCTAAACATTCTAGAACGATCTTCTCATTTACTCCTCAAAATTGACCCTCAAAAAGAGAAGTAAAGATGTTCCTTAAAAAATGGAGCAAAAATAAATTACTATGGGACAATTAATATAACCTTTTAACGAAACCAGATGTCTTTGAAGCCCTTGATTAACCTTAGTTATAAAGTGATATTGATATGAATACATAACATTTATTATTACTCTCGCCTCTTAAGGGTTTAAATCCTATTGTAGCAAAATGCATATTCTAATCTATTTACACTCACGTATAATTTTGTAGTATGATAAATGTTCTGAGACCAGTAATTGGAAATCAGAGCTTAGTAACAAGTCATCAGTCACTGAGTAGGATATTGTTTACGTGGCCTGTTTTTCAATTTTTCAACTTGCCACCTACTCAATTTGCTAGTGTTTACTTATGTTTATATCTCATAATATAATGTAATATTTGGTTTATTTAAACCTTTTGATCACTAGGTATATATTACACTCTATTGATAGATAATTTCAGAATTAAATAAGAATATTTTTTCCATGAACATCTCATTTTTAATGAAATATAAACCTTTATTGGTAAACATTTACATACTCTTTTACTCTTAACCAACTATCGAACAGAACTTCAAGTGTAATATATTCCACATACAAGTTCAACATTAATTGGCATTATTTTTTGTACAGTTCCTTTCCAAATATTTCCAAAACATAAATACCGATAGTAATTTTTTCTTTGTAAATGTAAAAGTAATATTAGGAATATAAAATTAATTTCAAAACGGATTTTTGAAATTTTATTTAACTATTTAAATCTTTTTTTCAATATGACAATGCATTTTTGTTCATTCTACTTAATCTAAAGGTATTCAAAAAGAGTTATATTTTAAATTCAAGGGCAGATTTATCATGCAATTTAATAAATATTCCATGGAAAATTAAAAGACTATCAAAAGTTTAGTGAGGTAAACTAAAGTAAATAAGGTAAACTAGTAAGGTAGTGACCGATTCGTCACCCCCTGCGGGGTCTGAGGAGCTTGTGCGTTAGAAGTCTGGCTTTTAGGTGATGGGGATAGCGAGTTTGACGGATAAAATGTATTTTATTAATTTCTTTGGATTTTTAAGAACATTTTCCACTGCAACCCCTAGTAACATATAATATACAAATAACAGAACTTGCAGCAAATTATGAATTTGTAGCATATGGAAATGATAAATGTTTACTTAACTTATTAAAACTACGAAACATAAATGATTTATCAATGACACTGACAGATATGAAAGAATCACTAATGTTGAGCTTTTTTCACAATTTTCACCTTGCAAAAATAATTGTTTCTTTTCACAATTTGATTAAACATATGATCTGACATCACAACTCCACTTTCTGAATATTTTTCTTCAGGAAAACTTCCAATGTTGTCCAACACGATTGCTTCACAAGTGTGTTTGAATTCCATATCATCATTAGAAAAGGACATTGTCAAATAATATTTAAAACCTGCCTTACTCTTTGGTACGTGTATGACTGATTGAAAGATACTTTTTTTCCCGGCATCAATACTTTTTACGATAGTGTTAATGCAGAATATTTCATTTTCTGCTCTAATTGGGTAGGAAAATATTTGATTTAAAAGACTTGAAAATTGTATCTTGTTTTCTGTATTTAAACAAAAATTAGGTATCCACACGACTCCAGTGCACGACTTTAAATGCTCAAGTAAGTCTTTAACACATCCTTTCCACTGACACATATAAATAATGCACTTTGTAGGTCTGTACTGGCAGTAGGTTTGGTGGTCTTTGTCCAACACCACATCCGTGCACCCTTTCTCAGCGTAACGGCACGGCAGGGGTAGCCGATCCAGCAACTGCTTCAGCAGGGTGTTCTGGCAGAACATGGCAACTAACACATTCTGGCAAGATGGACACTTTTTTACCTTTGTAGCACAATTATTGCAGACCCCGTGACCGTTGAGGCACTGCTTCAGGGTTGAATCCATCGTGCCAAAACATACTGGGCATTCCAATAGTTTTTGGATATCGATTGCAAGCAGAGATAATTGTTCCTTTGATTCCGCCTGAAAAGAGTAATACAGAAATAATTTATTGTTATTACATTTATTAGTATTTTGCATGAAGAAACGAAGAAATTTGCAAACATTATGATGACACATGCCGTTAATTCGTGTCTGTTTTTCACTTGATGTGTAAAATGTTACGCGAGTTTTGTTTCGGAATTCTCACTCAATTGTTTTGCAATAAAATATAAATAGGCTATACGGAATGACCATACTAAATTGCAGAATATATGCATTTTTGATATATTTTGTAAATTATTGTAGTATTACGTATTAAAAAACTATGTAAAATTTAATACAAATTAATCAATTACCATTATCATAGAGATGAACGGAGAACCCTTATAAGTAGTCCAAAACCAAGCATTCCATCTATTACGAAATTAGGTACGAAACATCTTAAAATTCACAAAAAAGTTATCCCTAAGCTGTTAGAAGTCATCTGTCCCAGCAGATCAACTAAAGGCAACTCTGAAATATTTCTCTTAAGACATTCGCTTGTCGGTGTAAAGAGATTAGGTATTATCTCCAAGGTCGCTTATTAGTATCAGTTGAGAAAATTGGCACTAAGTAATCTATTCGAGTAATTAAGTTTAATTGTTTCAAAACCTTTATCTTTCACAGCAGCAAAAATTTTCTGGTTAAAGGAGTAAAATTGAGTCAGATTATTTCAACAAATTTAACGCTCACGTACATGTGATAAAAGTTGTTGGGAAACTTTTAAGCACAACAAAATTAATATCTGGAAATAATGGTGTGCACCGCACCTACACAGAAAACAATTATAATAAAGTTGACATTGTGTTTAAATGACCAACTGTATCCTGCAGGAAGAAAAGTGAAAAGTCATTGATAAAAATAATATAGGATGTTACAGATTATTTAAGATCATAGTTAACAAAAAGCAAAATTTATAAGTTGAATAAACGTTGAACCGCACAACTGTAGCACATAACTGAGCTAGTTGTTGACCACTAACTGAAAACAATTAGAGGCAACTTAATGTGTACGGTAATGCACAGTTACAGTTCACAACAAAGCTGTAGTCAGTTGTGTGAAGTGCTGATGTCATGCAATTTGAAATATACATAACGTTCTGTAGTCCCATACACACACACACACAACATGTATTTCATACAATGTACACAACAACAACTCCACACAACAACAAGAACAATATCTCTAACAACTTTGGATGTATTGAGATTTTTTGGGTCAGGGGAAAATTTGTAATTTAAGGATTTAGGTTTAAATAAGTAAATACAAGTGCGACTTGAAATTGTGTCAACGCAGTTAAAAAAATGATTAATGGTTATCATATCATGTATGTATTGAACTAGCACACTTGAAGATACGTTCGTACACCATCTTCGAGATGTGCGTCTTTAATATATTGCTAGTAATACTGATTGAAAATGGTAGATGGAGATTTAATCAAACTAAATATAGCAAAAATTTATTTCACTGGAATACAACTTAATCCATATTACAAAATGAACAGAAACATCTCAAATTAATTAAATTGCCACATAGAAAATAATGTTTCTCGGCTCTAATGTGTTTTATAACTTAGTAATAAAAGAAACATAATAAATAAAGATAACATTATTAATGACCCTATACTTATTTCGGATTCGATTATTAAAAGTTCTATATATCTTTGAAACAAAAACAAAACTGTTTTATTTAAATGTATCTCATTAGTAAACAGAAAGCTAAATCTTAGCAGAGAACAAGCATTTTTTGTTTAAGTTGAAACTCGCCTATTGTTAAATTGAGACAATGCTATTCCAGGGTCCAAAGAAACAAAACTTGACTTTACGAATTGTAGAAGGATTTGCTTTCTGTAACAACTTTTATTTTAATGACGACATTTGTGTCCTTTAAACATAAAAATTTCTTATTTCAAGCAAAGTCATGGTACGTACAATGAAAAGAAATAATATATTTTAGTTATTGGTTTAATTGATACAATCATTTAATATATCTCTACAGACATATCCAAATCTTAAGTAAAATCATTAAGCAATATTTAGGTCAATTCTAAATATAGATTTAATACATAATACTATTTGTTTCTATCTTAATTCCTCACACAGTTTGTCCGTTTCCGCCCGTCCCCAGTGTAATCTCTTTGGTCCATAAACCATTCCTCATCTTGTCAACGCCCCCTTATAGAGATCTCTACTTCCAGCAGTGCTCAGTGGAGAAGGGAGGGTTTAGTACTGGGGCTGCAAGACTCCTATAAGTGTACTAGAAGGATGTCTCACCGAAGATGAACCGCAGATGTTGGATTTGTCGTGTTGTAGGAACCACCTTTTTGAGGGTATGGGGTGGAATAGGGCTCCAAAAAGGAAATATTACCCTGTTCCCTGATATGGTTCCACCGGTACCATACTACCACACTTAAAGATCTAACACAAAACAGATCTTTAGTTTACAAAAAGAGTATTAGTGAAATGCAATAACATTAAATAAAATCTATTTCCGATGTTGTTTCTCACCAAAGATTTTACTTGACATTCATAATTTACCTTGACCCCAACACAAGGGTCTAAAGACAACTACTTTAAGGACTTAAGAAAGTAGTAAATTTAGTAAAATTGAATATTTATTCAACTGGTTTTACCACACAAAATCATGTGCAAAGTTTTGGTCAGTACCACAGTTAAATTATTGGAAATAATTGTCTAAAGTAGGCTATTGTAGTACCTTTGGAGCGCTTCTACTTTAATATACTTAAGCTTATCAATTAACTAAACTACGAGTATAAACATCAGACATACCTATAAGATAAATAGGACATAGATATGTTCAATATAAATGTAATAACAGTAAGGCAGCCTTATTCTGGAGTCGGAGATGGTTTTCTTAGCCGTGCCGGTCTCTCTAAAATTCACACGAGGTAATAAAATTCAACCCTACATGTAATAAATCGCAAAAATACCTAAAATAAAAAGTTATCACTGGATTTGTCTCTTGGCAACCAATAAAAAAAAAATGATAGAATCGATTTTCAGATTTTTTATACAGTTTTTTGTAAGTCTTTGTAGAACGGGCCGGTCATAAATTACGTCTTCTGAAAATATGGAGGGAGGGTCCAGATTGAAAATGGCGGTAGGGTGATGTGCAACTGTGGGACGGCTTTGATATGACGTTATTTTAAAAATGAGGTTTTATATAATTTGTCAGCAAAACAATGCTATATTTGTACACAATTCAACAATTATAAAATAATTATCAGAAAACTCATTAGACTATTTGACTAGGCGTTGTTTTATAGTTTATTTTACTTTGTTTTTCAATTATAAATCATTTTGGCTTTATTTCTGAATTTTCTTTATTAGACCAAGGTAAGTAGAATAAAGTTTTTTTAGAAAGTTCTTCTACTGTAGATATTTATTTTAACAAACTACCGCAAAATTTTGGTTTCAAAAGTTAATTGATAGTCTTAATAAATTAATGAAGATTAGAACTTAATTAATTAGATAGGGGGGCTGGGTCAGACAAACTATGATGGTAGGATGTTTTTACGAGGGGGGGTCCAAAAATGGCCAAAACATGATGACGTAACTTATAGACGGCCCCGAACATAATTCTTTTAAAATAACAAGTATTCTACGTTACTTATGATACCTTCAATAATATGTGCTGTGCAAAGTTTCATAATCATCGGTTGGGTAGTTTTCGCGTGGAAGTCTAACAAACAACAGGACTTTCTCATTTATAAAATTAGTAGGATGGTGGCATGGTTTGCTATGGCTAATTATGCAATTAGTCTTCCAATTATCCAGCGATGCTGAAGGGCTTGAGGAAACGGTAACGACGATGAAATCAAGTCAACGGTGTGGCAGCTCGTCAATGCCGCTTATCATCGGTCGTTATCATTAACAGGCTAGGGCTGGCCGGCATGCCGCGGCGGCAGTCTTGACTGGGCTTTGAATGGTCTACTGGAATTAATCCAGTGCCTGCATTTGTAGGTTAGGCAATCGTGACATTGGGGTAACGCAAGCGATATTGGCCCAGTACCGGCGCGCTTCAACACTGGGACAAATACTAATAATAATGTAGGGTGAATCAGGCCTACACTATCCTTCCTTAAGAGTCATCTTCACCCCTGGGCCAGTAACCCATTGTTGCGCAGTCGGCAATGTTAATCATACGGCTTTTATGCTAAAACATGGTCTTGTATTCCCCTGTTTCGGACGCCGTTTTTCAACCGATTTTCTTGAAATTTGGTAAGTGTTTAGTTGAATAGTTATATTAGGTTTCTCATACCTCGGAATTTTGAAAATTTAACAAATATTACTCTCTGTGACGTCGCAAAGTAACTCCATTTTCTTTAGTTAATATTTCAAAATTTACAAAAATTTTCAAAATTTCGAGGTATGAGAAACCTAATATAAGTATTCTACTAAACACTTACCAACTTTCAAGAAAATCGATTGAAAAATGGCGTCCGAAACAGGGGAATACAAAACCATGTTTTAGCATAAAAGCCGTATGATTAACATTACCGATTGCGCAACAATGGGCTACTGGCACAGGGGTGAAGATGACTCTTAATGTATTATACAAGTGCGATGTCACAATCGGTGCATTACAGGTCTAGAAATGGACTTCTTGATGTACGTGACTTTCATGTAATATAAATTCGTTCTAAGGACTGCTTCGAATGAATTATAAGACACATTGACAAAATAAGACTAGAATGTATTAAGAACAATTAGTTTTTACACAATTTAGCCATTGAAAGAAATTTAAAGCCTTTTTGTAGCTTTAAATACCCACCATGAGTAAAATTTGTTGATATTTTTAAAAAATTTCTACATGTCAAAAATCACGATGTATAAAAAAATCATAAAAATAATTTCGGTACACAATTTACAGGAAGCATATTAGGGTGTGTGACATTCTTAAATAAACTAAATTAATACAAGAGAGTTGGGATAAAATAAATAACTACATACGGAGAAAAAAACTAAAGCCTGCCTTTTTAACATCTCGTTAGCAATATTTAAGGAAAATGATTAATAAAGATTTAACAAGAAACTAAAGTAATAAACATTTTTACCAGCAATTATATTCATAGGTTATTTAATTTTATAAACTATCCACTACTCACTATATATTAATTGCACACTATACTTTTATTTAAAATTATATAATATTATACATATTTATATAATTATCAAATGGTGTATTTCCGAATTAACGTTTCCCATATTACAAAATGAACAGAATCGTCTTATACAGGGTGTCCCGGAACTCTCTGGAACCCTTTTGTATATTTGTTCCTTGCATCGAGACAAGAAAAAAACATCATACAAATAGGGGTCTAAAATCCATAGTTTAGCCGCTAGCCGCCATTTTGTTTTTTTCACGTAATAATTTTTATTTCCGTAACGGATGGTTGTATTCAGTTCATATTTGGTATAAATCTTTATCATACTAATGTACATTTTCAGGAAAAAATTAAATTTTTTCCACGGTGTATTTTCAAAATGGCGGCCATTTTTAATTTTCAAACTAAAATATCTCAAAATTCGATAAATTAAAAAAAAAATTTACTCTGTACAAAAAAGTTGCCAAATTTAATTATCTAACCAACGGTACCAAGTTTGTTAGGATCTGATTATAAATAAAGGAGTTATTGCGATTTTTCTCCAAAAAAACGTTGATTTTGCATTATAATTAATGCAAATTATGGCCATTTTCACAGAAAAATCGCAATAACTCCGTTATTTGTTATCAGATCCTTACAAACTTGGTACCGTTGGTTAGATAATTTAATTTAGCAACTTTTTTGTACAGAGTAAAATTTTTTGAAATTTACTGAATTTGAGATATTTTAGTTTGAAAATTAAAAATGGCCGCCATTTTGAAAATACTCAGTAGAAAAAATTAATTTTTTCATGAAAATGTACATTAGTATGATAAAGATTCATACCAAATATGAACTGAATACAACCATCCGTTACGGAAATAAAAATTATTATGTGAAAAAAAAAACAAAATGGCGGCTAGCGGCTAAACGATGGATTTTAGACCCCTATTTGTATGATGTTTTTTACTTGTCTCGATGCAAGGAACAAATATACAAAAGGGTTCCAGAGAGTTCCGGGACACCCTGTATATTGGCACATAGAAACAAATATTTCTCTGCTTTAATATGTATTCCAATCTAATAATTAATAAAGGAAATATATTAAATAAATATGACTTTATTGTTTATAATTGTATACATATTTCGTCTTTAATTATTAAAAATAAAATATTGCTCATATCTCTGAAATGAAACATAAACATTTTTGTTTGAATGAAGGGCACTAGTGAACAGAATGTTAAATCTTAGAAGAGAACAAGTATTTTTACTTAAAGTTGAATATCCCTATTGGTTAATTGAGTCAATGCTATTCCAGGGTCTATTGTGCGCAAAGGAATAAAAAATTTACTTAAGAACTGTAGAAAAATTTGTTTTCTGTAAGAAGAACTTTTATTTTAATGACAACATTTGTGTCCTCTAAAAACAAAAACAAAAAAATCAGTTTTTTTTATTTCAAACGAAATTGTGGCACTTAAAATGAAAAGGAAAATATCCTTTATTTATGTTATTGATGTAATTGATACAAACTTTTAATTTATATTGAGCTACAGAAATACAGAATACTAGTACATTAGATTTTACTTCTCAATACTATTTATTTCCATGGAATTCCTCAAACTCTCCAGGTCGCCTGTCCCAGCTATAAGCTCGTTGGTCCATAAACAATTTCTCATCGCTGCATTGCCTTATGAGTCCCCAGACACGAATTACTTGATATATGTGATTCCCATGTAATAATGTATTATGATTGATTTCAATGTATAAAGACATGTTGACTAAAATATGTGTAGAAATATCTAGAGAATTTTTTTACACACTTAAGTCATTAAAAGAAATTAAAACCCTTTTGTAGCTTTAAAGAACCACCGTAAGTCAATTAGTTGGCATTTTCAAAAGTCACTATACAGGGTGAATCTCATAAGGTGTCCTAAATAGATTACAGACAAACGCTTTGCCCTACAACCTTCAAACAAAATTATTTCCCACTAAATTGACCCCAAGGAATAATTTAAAAATATTTTTAACATTGTATAAATACAGGGTGTACCAAAAACTGGAGGTCACAGGTTCGAATCTTGGAAATTTCAAATAGAAACATATGTCATATTATACATCATTAGAAAGGTCTATTTAATAGAAACATTTTGGTGAAAACAGAATTTAGTTATCTTTATTCATTTCAAAATGGCGTCCATTTTTTTAGCAAAAATAAAAATTTACGGAATACCCTGTAATTCTTTTATTATTAATCATAAACGACTTCTGATACAAAATACTTATTTGAAATAAGCTAAGCTTTATAATGATATGCCACAAGATCACATTTAATTAAAAACTAAAATTTCCAAAATTTAATATTTTTGAAAATGTTTACATAAACAAAACTCAAAAATTTCAAATGCTAACCCATGTCATTTTGTATATCATCTTAAAGCTCTCGTTGAACTAAGCAACTTTGTAATTTACACTAATGCCGTATCTCTTTTGGTTTTGTAGTAATAACGGAAAAACGTTATTTCCCCAATATAACTTGCATGTTAATTTAAAGGTATGGTAACAATGGAAGAAGGACTGCCACACTATCATGTCCTGATTAATTAACATGCAAATCATATGGAAAAATGACATTTTTACTCTATTACTACAAAACCAAAAGAGATACGACATTAGTGTAAATTACAAAGTTGCTCAGTTCATCGAGAGCTTCAAGATGATATACAAAATGACATGGGTTAGCATTTAAAATTTTTAAATTTTGTTTATGTAAAAATTTTCAAAAATAAAAAATTTTGGAAATTTTAATTTTTAAATAAATGTGATCTTGTGGCATATCATTGTAAAGCTTAGCTTATTTCAAATAAGTATTTTTAATCAGAAGTCATTTATGACTAATAATAAAAAAATTACAGGGTATTCCGTAAATTTTGATTTTGGCTACAAAAATGGACGCCATTTTGAAACAAATAAAGATAACCAAATTCTAATTTCACCAAAATGTTTCTATTAAATAGACCTTTCTAATAATGTATAATATGATATATGTTTGTATTTGAAATTTCCAAGATTCGAACCTGTGACCTCCAGTTTTTGGTACGCCCTGTATTTATACGACGTTAAAATGATAAGTGTTTAACTAAAGTGAAACAAAAACAATGAAGTCAATGAAAAAGGTTGGAATCTAAAAGAGAATACGTATGTAATTGCTGACTCAAAAGCGGATCAATAACAAGCGTTTGACAAATTTACCTGACAAATAATAAGCAATAATCTGCAGTATAAAATTAAATTTAGGCATGGAGAAAAAAAAGCTTTCACATCGAATTCATGAATAATTATAATTTATATAACTCATTTAAATAGGCCTAAACTACACAGTACACAACCCCCTTATTAAGAACGGATAAACAGCTATTAAAATGCAAAACTATGCCTTGAGAAAAATAAGAGTAATAATGAGTTTTATATAATTGTAAATATAGTTCATGATATCCCCATAAATCCAAATAGTTATGAAAAAAACTAAATTAATAAACAAGTGAATCTGGTAAAGAATCAATTAATCGTGAGCCAGTAACTGTTCGTTACTGTCATTGGTTACAAAGTCAAACAGTGAAGGTGAAACATCAACATGGGACAAAGCTGTTATTTGTTTTAGTGTGTATGTTCTTCCTCAATAACTGTTACAATGGCAGAACAGTTTGATCGTGGGGACTCTTGCCAGAGTTTAATTAAATTTATCTGGTTCTAAATTGTGACTTAATAACACCTGATAGTAAAACTCACTATTTAACCTGGGGTATTATTAGCATTATAACTATTTTATGGTACGGATTTTAAGTTAATACGAATATAACACAAGATATTAAACATTTTATATGATAACTATACGTATGTTGCTTGTGCAAAATTTCGTTATGTCAAAAGTTATGCTTAGAAACATTAATGCACTAAGGTAGACACTCCATTTGTAAAATTTAGTGAAAATATACATATGTTCTTATTTAGAACAAATAATGAATAAAAGCGCCATAGTTAAATAAATACTCGTCACATAAAAATATATATTAGACAAGATAGTGGCATTGCATTATTAGTGATGGCACTAAAATATTTAATTTTGTTTAGCGAGCTCAATTTTTATTGGATTTCATTTTTTAGACTACAAGTAAAACTAAAATATTACGTATTTTCATGTGGTGAAGCTCAAGTCACAGCTTGTACACTATGATGGGGGGAGGATGGTTGGGGGTTGGGAGCGGATGAGCCCAACACAAACAGTCTCGGATGTCCTCAATGTTGGCCCAACCATCAGCTCTGTTGGCCGACCATTACGGGAGCAAGTGGCTTTTTAAGTACGATATTGAAGATCTCTTAAACTGGAAGTAACATTCCTATCAACCATTATAGATTTTTGAAGGTTTTATATTAGACCCTGTTACTTTTTGTCATTGGGCTATTAACTATTTTTCCTATCTAACAACATGTTGACGATAGATAGAAACAGGATCAGGGTTTGGACTGTTCCCCATTAAAAAGTAAAAAACTACATAGGTATCAAAACATACACAAATTTAGAACGTATCCTAAGTATTAAGCTTCATCCTAAGCAACGAAATCTGAATAGAGACATTATATTTTACTTCATTTGTAAAAAAGCCAAAGTGATAAAAAAAGAATAGATAAGATAAGATGGGGGGTATTTCTGAGAATATATACTTTTTTATTCTCCCAGATTCAATGAGAAAATGATGATGGGTAATACAGATCCTAAAAAAAATACCCACCTAGATTTTTTCCTAAAAATTTCCTGACAGAGTGGGAGGGGGATTGAATAGAGTTAAAATCCTGGAAATTTATAATAAAATTTGTATGTTAAACGAGAAATAACTTCTTTGGATTCAAGCTATCAAGGAAGTACTTGTAAATCGATGGAGGATAATTAAAAGGCCTCTCATATTAAATGCATGTTTTGGAAATTAATCATATTTTGGAGAAACTTTGTAAATAAATTTCTGTCACGAGTTATTAATCGGACTGTTTAAATGCATTGTTTGTCACTTGTTACACTAACTTAAAGAACATTCAACTTGAGAAGCTTAGCAATAAACCTTTAGGTCTTTTTAAAAATAAATGTAATTAAAGAACAATTTTATATTTTGCAAATTTCCACCTACAGAAGAGACACGGCAAGAAAAATCACAGTAATAATTGAAACAGTAGAGGACAATAAAAATACTGTTGTCGTAGATATGAATAGAATACTAAGAATAAAACACAATGTCATTGAAAACAACCTAAGACCATATGTTCTTTATCACCTTTGTCAGCAGCGAAGAGAGAATTTCTCATTCTACCAGTATTTATATATTTTTGACAAATGCTGTGACCGGTAATCAGCAGTCACAAATAAAAAAAACAACCTTCAGGTTAGGCCTTGGACGATTGCTTAAAGTTACACACAAGTTTCTTCTCAACTCTAGGTAAAAATCAAAGAAAACAAATCTTGATTGAAAACAATGGATTTAATTGGAATAGTTTGATTTTAAACTACAACGGAAAATGTCTCTGACTCTGAATTAAGTTCTACAACCAGATTCAATTAGGATATTTCAATGTATTTAAATCTAAAACAGAAAATTTCAGTGACTTTAAATTGCTTGGTATGGCCAAAACCAGAATATTAGATTACAAAATTTGATACTAGGCTAATTTTGCTTGGGGATCCCCTTATCAAGACTATCAGATTCACATGCTGAAGTTACACTCTAATTTTAGGCTTAAGCTACGATTTGAAAATTTCATTGAACAAATCACAAAAACAGAAAAGTTCTTAGCTGCACTGAGTTCCATTGTCCGAGCCAGTTGGATCCCCCACATCCGGTTTTGTGGATGATTGCGGAGGTCTAAGGTCACTCCGGGAAAACCTCTCCGGATACATGAGTTAGGCCTAGGTTCCAGTCCTGGTATCAATCGTACACCCTGGATTGAACAAACCCGAGTGCTAATATTTATTCTAGTCAATGTTCTCAAACATGAATAAATTTGTCCATTGAAACCAATAACTTATTTTGCCGGTATACCAAAATTAAGAGTTTTTAGGCTATAAATCGCTAAATTATTTCCAGCAAATAATTTTAACTCAGTATGAAAATAGGAATCTGGGCAGTACTATAGTTATATTACAATTGCCAAAAAAATATAAATGTAATCTAGAAAATTGAAAATAGTTCAAAGCTCATATCGCTCGTAATCTCAGCCATAGCCTAGGACAAGTCTTTATTCTTTGTATTTTAATTTCTCAAAAGGCTAGTTTAAATAAACTGTATGCACAGAATTGTACAGAAAATCATGAAATGAATTTTGCAACACAAACACACTTGTAAAAGGTAGGCCTAGTACCAAGTTATAAAATGTTCAATCCTTTAAGGTTGTTTGAAAATCAATCTAAAAACAATTTAATCAGAATCTACATGAATCCTTTGAACAATGTTCGTTACCCTACTACCATGAAAAGATCGATTAAAACTTAAAACTGAAAATTGTTATACGGCCAACATGTGCTTTCAGTCATAGGCCTGCTGCAAACAGAGACAAGTAAATTTACAAAGTTACAAAATTAATTATAATTAGCCTAATTTATTGTACATACCTCAACCTGAGGGTGCAGATACGCTTAGAAACTTGGCTTTTCAAAATTAGAATTACATTAGTTAATATTATCCAACTTCACAATAAGGTTCAACTTAAAATCCAATGAAAGACCAAGACGATGTTCCTTAAAACGAAGCCAAGTTGAGAAGAAGGAAAGTTTTCTCTGAGAGACCATAAGACTTTCCGCCGCGGAAGGATATTTTCAAAATCAGAAATTGAAAATGCAAAGCTTGAATTAAACACTTGGTCCGTTGTTCGTACCGGTAAATAAAGACAAATACAAAACGAGGAAATATCACAGTGAAATTGGAAGTACCCGTAAAATATTTTAAAACAAGAAAATTAAGGAACTATATTTTGTCAAAGCCAAAACCCACCGGAACGCGGGAAGCCGTTCACAGACCACTGGCAAAAATGTCAGCCAGTACAAAATAAGCACTATAAAATGTGACAAACGTGAACTGTCACATACTCCCCCCTTTAAACTAAACCATCCTGGGAAAAGGATAATCTTAACTGAAAAACAGTGTCAAACCAGACAAAAGAAACCTAGTAAATTAATACTTAATACTTATCGTATGAAACAACTGATCACACTTCTCAAAGCCTTATAACTAATAAAGAAACTCCTAACCCAAAATTTTACGTCTTGAACCCTTTTTTTTTTCTTGCTGATTCGAAGTAACTCAACTATGAAATCCTCAATGAAATCTTGCGCAACTTGTTCCTCCTCAGCTAACTACAATTTTTACTAATTATTCTAATATATACACCTAGCCTACACAATTGCCTTGATTGTAAATTGAATTAAATAAACTTTGCCATGGCTCAATCTAAGAAGAAAATTGCACTAATTCATTTTAGCACTGTTATATTAACCTATAAATTATTTATGATTGCCTATTACTGACGGTTATACAAAATATTTGGCTAAACTTTACTGATTGGAGGAAAATTGAAATTTGGGAAAAGAGATTCCCACTGAAGAGGAAAAGCAAGAACCAAGAAAAGAAAAGAAAAGGATAGGAAAGCGATAGAAATAGAAAGCAGAAGAAAACCCAATCAAGTCCAGTTTAACACACAAACGGAGCTATCTGATTAAATCGTCACCCAATCAGATTGCTCCTTTAAAACTTGATTAATGCAATTTTCCTAAGTTAAATTTGGGTGCACCCCCAAAATAAAAATTCCCTTTACACAATTTTCTCAACTTAATATCTAAATGATTAACCCAATTTGAACGTTGATACCAAAATATCCATTTAACTATACCTAACCCTCGTCCCTTTCCTTCTGTCCCCTGTAAGGTTTCAATTGACTAACATGGGCACGATGGAAAAATACACCATTTTCGGGAAAACACAAACTGCACGAAAGTGGGGTGAGGAAACGTTGTATCTGATAAGGTCCACTCCATCTTTGTGCTAATTTCCCCGACAATTTATCTGCCTTCCTACTGACAGGATGAGACTTGAAAAAAAAAAAAACTAGATCCCCCATCTTAAAATTACTCTCTTGTCTTCCCCTGTTGTAATACCTTGAACTTTTACGTTGACTCCAAAGTAGATTCTTGTGAGCTTTTGACCAAATTCTTTTAATATCCTCAGAGGAGGAACGTTCCGGCAACAATTCCATTATATTCCACTGAGCACTCAAAGGATGATTTGCCGAGCGACCAAACATCAGTTCGTATGGACAAAACTTATGACCCTCATGTCTAGCATTATTAAATGCTAATTGTAACCAATTAAGATTTTCATCCCAGGTCTTATGGTCATGAGAATGATAGGAGATCAGGGCGGACCTTAAATTCCTTATGTACCTTTCAGCCAGATTGTCTTGAACATGATATTCTGTAATGGTTATGTGCTTTATTCCCAATCCGAAACACATATCTCGAAACACCTTTGATTTAAACTGCTGGCCGTTATCACTTACTACTTCTAGGGGAGAACCAAAACTCTGAAAAATTTTCTCTTTCAATGCCTTTACTGTACTAAGACCTGTGGCTTGATGTAAAGGAATCAACCACACAAATTTACTAAATGAATCAACGGCTATCAGCATCATGGTTTTTCCAGACCTACTCCTCGGGTAAGATCCGCTAAAATCTAAATACAATCTATCTAAAGGTCTGCTTGCGGGATCAACTCCACTATGTAAACCAACCTTGGAATTGCGAGCAGGTTTACTAACTGCACAAACATGGCAGCTCTTTACAAACTCCACTATATCATTGTTCATGCCTTCCCAGAAAAATTCCCTTCTCACTTTATGCAAGGTTTTAAATTGCCCTAAATGACCCCCAACCGGAGAATTATGAAAATACGATAAAACCATAGTCTTCAACTTACTTGGAAGTACAATACGCAAACATTTCTCCTTCCCGACGACTCGGCATAGAACTCCCTTTCTTAATTTGTACATATCACTCCTGTTACCTCCTTCCAAATCTTTAATGATAGGTCCCGTTACTTCGTCAGAGATTTGATGTTTTCTTAGATCTTCGAAAACCAAAGGGAAATTGGTAATTAATCCAACGTGACATTCGTCAGTCTCCGGATGAGATTCACTCATTCTTTCTTGTGATTTCTTCTCGTCTACAGAAGGTTCAAACATACGTGACAGAGTGTCGGCAATTATATTTTCGGTACCCCTAATGTGCCTGGCTGAAAATTTTAGGCTTTGTATGCGCAGGATCCATCTTCCGATTTTACCTAATTGGCGGGGATGGGCCAATAGCCAAGAAAGGGCCTGACAATCAGTTTCTAAGATAAATCCCGTGTGTTCAAGAAAATGCCAAAATTTCTCAATTCCAAAACAGACTGCGAGACATTCCAATTCAAAAGGTGAGTATTTCCTTTCATGTTGGTTCAAGGTTCTTGAGGCATAAGCCACGGGTTGTCTTGTTCCCTCGTGTTCTTGAAGCAGTACCGCGCCAAGTGCAGTTGAGCTTGCATCGGTTTGCAATATAAAAGTTTTGCTAAAATCGGCCATTTTTAACACTGGGGGTTGTGACATGATTTCTTTCAAAGCATCGAAAGCTTTCTGATGTTCTGCAGTCCATAAAACTTAATGTCTTTTTTGCGAAGAGCATTTAGTGGGGCAGCGATCTGCGCTAAGTTGGGGATAAACTTATGGTAAAAATTGATCATACCTAAAAAACGTGCTATTTGTTTGGCATCCTTAGGGGCAGGAAAATTTCTGATAGCTGAAGTCCGCTGCTCATCAATGCGCACGCCATTTTGCCCTACAATATGCCCCAGGAACTTGATCTCCCTTACACCGAAATGTACCTTAGATGGGTTTACCGTAAGTTTAGCCTTTCTCAATCTCTCAAAAACTATTCGCAAATGTTGAAGATGTTGGGCGTATGATTCGCTAAAAACCACTATATCATCTAAATAGTTGTAAACAAACTTAAACTTAACATCGTGAAAGATCATGTCCATTAGCCTGGTTATCACTTGAGCACCAGTACTGAGGCCAAAAGGTATACGAGTAAACTGATAGAGGTTAAAAGGTACCGCAAAACTGGTGAGATGTCTGCACCCTGGGGTCAACCGGATCTGGTGATAAGCAGAATTCAAGTCAATGACGGTAAAAACCTTTGCCCTTTCAAAGTAATGGAATGCTCCATGTATGTCCGGAAGCGGTACAGAATCGATCTGGATACGTTGGTTCAAAAGTCGGTAATCAATCACTAGCCTAAAGTCTTCCTTTTTTTCACCCTTTGGAACGAGAAAAGCCGGAGAGGAATAATTTAAGTTTGAAACCTCAATAACACACTCTTCTAAAAGTTTATTGATCTGTTTTCTCATTATTTCCATTTTCGGAGGTGACAACTTATATGGAGATAATTTCACAACAGTAGGATCCGTTAACTTTATTTCATATTCTAAAAGATCTGTTGCACCTAACTTACTGGTCAGAACATCGGGGAAATCTTCAATTAAAGCTAGCATGTCTGATTTGTAATTTTCATCAACCTCTGACAGATCCACGGGATCTTTAACGCCTTCCACATCTGTTTCAACCTTCATGACACCATCAACAAGATCTCTTCCCATGAGAGGAAGAACATTACCCCTATCAAATCTAAAATAAAAACTCCCCTGGTACAGATCCAACACCAAACGGGTTTTACAGATGAAATCCGATCCTAATATCGCGGGAGTAGTCAAATTATCCCCAACCAAGAACTCAAATATCCAAGAATAACGGTCAACTTTGATCTTTGTCCTGACCGTCCAATGCACCGGCATATGACTACCGTTGGCAGTGTAAAACGCTGTTTCAATAGGCTTTATACTTTTGCAAACCCCGACTTTACTTAGTTCATGAAATGTTTTTACATCTATAAAACTCCTAACTGCTCCGGAGTCCACTAAACATTTAACTCTAATCCCCCCCTATTTCGCTTTCGATAAAAGGCAGCGACCCCTTCTGAGATACACTTATCTTTTTACCTACACCGCGTGGTCTTTTACTCCTTATCTTAGACACTAGTTTGGAATTCCGCTTATGGATATTGTTGATTACCCCCACGTGCGGCTTGTCGCCTGCCTTCGACCTTATTGGTTTACGGGGAACACAAGAAACTATGTTCCTTGCTGTGTCCCGTTTTTTGGACGTTGATCATGTGAGTTGGATTTACGGCAGTCACGCCTCACGTGTCCAAAATTCCCGCAACCGTAACACTTAATCTCAGATCTGTTCTGATTGCTATTATAATCCCTATAGCCTTGGTTATTGCGTTGTTGATTTGGACCGAAGAACCGGGGTGATCGTGCTTGAAAACCGCTAGGGTTTGCCCTTTCCCTATCAGCGTACCAAACATTTTGTGACTGAACGCACATCAAATCAAGTTCACCAAAATTTTCGGGCTTCTTAACAAAAACAGAACGTGAACGTTCAGCGGGATTCAAACCTAACAATATTGTATTCACTATCTCACTTTCCGTGAATGGTAATCGCAACAGTAAAGCTGTCTCCTTAATATCAGCTATGTAATGAGCCAATCTTTCTTCATTACCCTGAACTCGATGAAAAAGTTGTCTCTTTAACTGTTCAAAGATTCCTACCGGTATAAAATAGGCTAAAAGGTCGGTGTGGAGCTTTTCAATGGAATGATTCCCAAAAATGGCCTCCTGGATTTTCTGTTGAAGAGGGTCAAGAACATGCGGACTTACCAACGTTAATAACTGTGTATCAGACAAACCTGGTTGTTTCCTCAACTTCAATAAAATTCTAAGAAAATCCAACAATCGAGTTATGTTTAGACCGACCGTGTTAGGGATCTGTCGTGGATACCTCTCAACTGGATGAGTAATTTTCCCAAACATATTACTGCTCCCTTCGGACACGATTGGCTGCCCTTGTATCAAGTTAGTTGCCTCGAAGGTAGGGTGGGGCTTAGGAGCTGGTACTAGGGAATGCACAGTATGAGTGTTGCTAGGCCTAAACATATTGACCGGAATTGGGCTTAAGCCAAGGTATGGTTGTGAAACTTGTGATGTGGATACATTTGGTCCCGCATTACTGAGGGTGAAATTTGCGGATGAAACTTTAGTTGGTAGTTGAGAAGGCTTTCACTAGATTTCGGCAAACCTAAACTCGAAGGATAACCCATTGGAAGAATTGCCGGGTAACTCAATGGAACTGAGGTTGTGATACCACTATCAGAGATTGTTGAGGGACCCCCATATGTTACTTTGGTGCCCGTTGCCATTGATGTTATCGCACTGGCCCAGTCCAGACCTAAACTGACCTCCGTCACTGTTGCGCTAGGTTTACTTTCGACTACCGTCTGACTCGGTAACTCTCCAACCGGACCCTTTCCATCCCCCAGGTCATCAAAATCCGGATCTGACAGCCTTTTAAGCACTTGACGATTAATTAATTCCCCAAAAGAGTCTGACTTTCTACGAAGTTGCCGCTTAATTTGAGGTAACTCGACTAAACCAGCGTCTATCAGACGTTGTGCTTCCTCTGGAATTTGGGTAACACCCGGCCAACGAGACAAGTTAGTGATTCTTTGAATTAAATGATCGACCCTAGACATGTATTTCAAAACCGCAGACGGATTTTCTTCCTCCGACAGATTTTTATCAATGGACCTAAATTCGTAAAATTTTGCCGCACATGTTTGCACTTCTTTCATAAAATCCAGTTGCGACAAATTACTCAAGTTAACTTCTATCAAAGATTTTTGCGCCTGTCTCAAAGCTTTACGAAGGTCTGCTACCTTTGATTCCCCTGGTAACCCACGAAGTACAGCCTCATAACTTAGCTCGTCTCCTACCAAATGTTCCGGGATAAACTTTTCCATGTTCCTGAATTATTTAAACCAACCAAACTTAAGCTAATTTCCTAAATATTCACAAGTACCAGCTTACCAAAAGAAACTCTTTTTCAGTTGTTTCATACTATACTTAATATCAAAATCATTAAAATAAAACTACACCTTTTTCCCAGCATGTAACTTACCCTCAACAGACTCAATTAGTTATCAAAACTCAAATGGTACTACAACTATCAACCAACTGGAACCTTTACCGGTAAAACAATGTAATGCAATAAACAATTTAAACTACTTTACTCTTGCAACAAGCCACTTAAACAATTATACCTTTACCATCCGAACAACTCACCAAGTTAGAGGAACCCACCGATCAGGTCAGCAATGTAAAATCAGTTACCCAAAATTAGAGGTAAGGACTAGGCTTAATTCAGATTAATTCATATGATCACTTTCCTCCTCCTTTCACAATTAAATATCAAGACCCTAGATTTGCTTTATATTGAAAGACTACAATAAATTCTGCAACAATATGTCAAACTAAATAGGCCTAGTTTACTTTATGATTTGAGGCCTAGAGTTGAGCTAAAATTATAGGAGAGCAGCAGAGTGGCGCAGGTTTTGTGACCATCAAACAGCAGTCACAAATAAAAAAAACAACCTTCAGGTTAGGCCTTGGAAGATTGCTTAAAGTTACACACAAGTTTCTTCTCAACTCTAGGTAAAAATCAAAGAAAACAAATCTTGATTGAAAACAATGGATTTAATTGGAATAGTTTGATTTAAACTACAACGGAAAATGTCTCTGACTCTGAATTAAGTTCTACAACCAGATTCAATTAGGATATTTCAATGTATTTAAATCTAAAACAGAAAATTTCTCTGACTTTGAATTAAGTTCTACAAGCAGATTCAATTAGGATATTTCAATGTATTTAAATCTAAAACAGAAAATTTCAGTGACTTTAAATTGCTTGGTATGGCCAAAACCAGAATATTAGATTACAAAATTTGATACTAGGCTAATTTTGCTTGGGGATCCCCTTATCAAGACTATCAGATTCACATGCTGAAGTTACACTCTAATTTTAGGCTTAAGCTACGATTTGAAAATTTCATTGAACAAATCACAAAAACAGAAAAGTTCTTAGCTGCACTGAGTTCCATTGTCCGAGCCAGTTGGATCCCCCACATCCGGTTTTGTGGATGATTGCAGAGGTCTGAGGTCACTCCGGGAAAACCTCTCCGGATACATGAGTTAGGCCTAGGTTCCAGTCCTGGTATCAATCGTACACCCTGGATTGAACAAACCCGAGTGCTAATATTTGTTCTAGTCAATGTTCTCAAACATGAATAAATTTGTCCATTGAAACCAATAACTTATTTTGCCGGTATACCAAAATTAAGAGTTTTTAGGCTATAAATCGCTAAATTATTTCCAGCAATTAAATTATTACAATTGCCAAAAAAATTTAAATGTAATCTAGAAAATTGAAAATAGTTCAAAGCTCATATCGCTCGTAATCTCAGCCATAGCCTAGGACAAGTCTTTATTCTTTGTATTTTAATTTCTCAAAAGGCTAGTTTAAATAAACTGCATGCACAGAATTGTACAGAAAAGCATGAAATGAATTTTGCAACACAAACACACTTGTAAAAGGTAGGCCTAGTACCAAGTTATAAAATGTTCAATCCTTTAAAGGTTGTTTGAAAATCAATCTAAAAACAATTTAATCAGAATCTACATGAATCCTTTGAACAATGTTCGTTACCCTACTACCATGAAAATATCGATTAAAACTTAAAACTGAAAATTGTTATACGGCCAACATGTGCTTTCAGTCATAGGCCTGCTGCAAACAGAGACAAGTAAATTTACAAGTTACAAAATTAATTATAATTAGCCTAATTTATTGTACATACCTCAACATGAGGGTGCAGATACGCTTAGAAACTTGGCTTTTCAAAATTAGAATTACATTAGTTAATATTATCCAACTTCACAATAAGGTTCAACTTAAAATCCAATGAAAGACCAAGGCGATGTTCCTTAAAACGAAGCCAAGTTGAGAAGAAGGAAAGTTTTCTCTGAGAGACCATAAGACTTTCCGCCGCGGAAGGATATTTTCAAAATCAAAAATTGAAAATGCAAAGCTTGAATTAAACACTTGGTCCGTTGTTCGTACCGGTAAATAAAGACAAATACAAAACGAGGAAATATCACAGTGAAATTGAAAGTACCCGTAAAATATTTTAAAACAAGAAAATTGAGGAACTATATTTTGTCAAATCCAAAACCCACCGGAACGCGGGAAGCCGTTCACAGACCACTGGCAAAAATGTCAGCCAGTACAAAATAAGCACTATAAAATGTGACAAACGTGAACTGTCACAATGCTTATGGGGAAAATACAAACCTTTTGTTTTTCAATAGAATTTTTTAAGGTAAACTTATTTAGCCTTTTCAAACTTTCAACTACTCTCACCTTTTACAAACAAAATTATAGTCATCATTTAGCTATATAAAAGTAGACAATAAATTAAAACATACTAAGAAATCAAATCTGTCACACTGATTTGATAGCAAAAGATATGCCGTAATGTGGATTTCTTGACGTGCGCTATTTCAATAGCATTTATGTCAATGGGTTATGTAGTTGAGTTTAATAATGGCTGTATCAATCATTTTTGGACCAAATATACATAATAATCCTATTTTATTATAATAACTTTTGTAAAACTCAACGGAGCTAAATAGTATTTATTTAAATGCACAACGATAAGCCTTGCCTTGCGTTCTGAAACTGCTTCAACGCTTACAGAATATTCCTAACTTTTCTACTGCAGCTCTTTAAACAATTTAAGTATGTAAGTATTAACAATTTAGTAATAAGTATATAACTTAGTAATAATAAGTATATAATTTAGTAATAAGTATATATATAAGTATATATTGTAAGTATATACAATTTAGTTATGTAAGTGCAACATTAATATAATGTTGCTTGGAAAATCTATAGTTCAACCCAATAAATAGGACGAAATTATGATGAGAAATATTTACCCTTCTTGGACATGTTTTATAATTTTTCACTAAATAACATAAATTTGCACACTTGCGTATTAGAATAATTATAATTATACAAAAAAAGATAGAGAAGTTGATACATACGCTAGGGTGTTTTGAGTGCAAACATTTTTCAGAGTTTTAAACAGAGACTCAAACCACTAATGGAAGTTGTCCTAGAAGTTTTGAGTTACCTTTATTGAGAATAATGTTCTGGGAATAATCACAGAATCAAACCCATATAAAATTGTCATTCGATAAGAAAGTAGAGTTTTTATTTGAACAAATTTGTTGTTAAAACATTTAATCAATTATGGAGTTAGTTGTTATTTAAGTGGGCAACATATTATAAAATAAATACTTCGACTGTAAAAGGAATTTATACACTGTATAGACCACACCATTTTTCATGTGTCATATTAAGGGCTGTGCAAGTACCACCTTGCAAGTACCGGTCTTTTGCAATGTATAAAGAACTAAAAAAATATTAATATTTGAAATAATTACTATACATTATAGGTCATTAAAAATATACCAGTGTACAGTTGCTCTAAATCGAGCAAAAATTAGAAGTTTGGTTTAAAATCAATTAAACCCGACTAATCCAATATTGCGATTGTCATTCAATCAACATAACTACATTTATTTACAGTTTTACATTAACAGATGTTTAAAATGATCAACCCGATCCCGATTATATTGTAATTGGGATATTTCTAATTCCAATTATGAATAGTGCCTCAGAGTCCAATTTTCATAAAATTTTGTCGGAAACAACTACAGACCAAACCCTATCTAACGACACCAAAAACCTAAAACTAGGTTCGAAATTGTAGGAGGAAATTGAGCATAGATAAATTATTAAAACCAACTTTAATAATGCTTAAATTATTATATTATGTTTGATGTGATATTTACAGACTTAAAATATGAAATGAACGAAAATTTCCGCACAGAATTAATGTTTTCTGAACGATAACAAATAAAACAATGAAACTTATTGCATACGTTGTACAGTGAACGTTCTTTTTTTTACTTTACGTTTTCATTCATATTTGAGAGATTCCCTAGTAAGGGTATCTGAAGAAATTCAACTTAGGTTGAGTAGCACATCCACATTAAAAGTCCCAACTATCCATTATCTATAAATGTTTAACAACTACTATAAACAATCATCATGTATCACCATTAGTGCTTAATGTTATACAAAATACACAAAATAGTTATGCTCCATGAAATATGTTTTATTTAAAAAGTAATAAAATTGATCTAAAAACGATCTTCATCTACAGTATTTAATGTATTACATAAAAGTGGATTCCTTAGTATATAAAGAATATATAATTATGTAAATAAGTAAAAAGTATAAACGGTTTTATATAATTAAACATTTCCACATAAATTGCGAGAGTGAAGTAAATAAACAGGGTGTAAAGCAAAGGGGCTGGAGTTGGAAGTAAATAATGACTCCGTGGCGGGCCGATATCTCTGGTATTGATAAATCCGACCTCATGACTCACAATAAACTCGCCGCTAAGCCGAATATCATCTCCACCTCCCGCCTCTCCGCCGACGTAAATGTCCCCGTAAAGCAGCTCTCCGCCACCGTCAGCGTATTGTCAGGAACATTTCTCAGTTTCAGCTTAGTAGTCGAATAATAAACCTGCCTTTATGAGGCAAATTAAAACTTGGTCGTTGAGAATTAGATATGAAAGTATGAGCCACGATGAGTTAAATTTTAAAAGGAAATATACCGGGTCCTTGAAGTCTTGCCCTGATAAATAAACCAAATAGTATGAATACAATTTATGGTAAGATAAAGTTTCATTTTCGACTTTTTACAAGTGACTTCTTAAGTTTTTTTACAGCTACACAAAAACTCAATACCCTTCTATGTGTGCATCTAGGGTTACTTAAAAAATGGCAAATTTGTTCAAACAAACGTTTTTCGACTTTAGTTAACATTTGTTTAGTAATGGGTGTCACTGCATTTATTAATCTCTCTTTTAGAGGTTTTTAATAGGAGCTGAGGAAGAATAAAACCAAATCTTTCACAAATCCCTACAAAAAGAAATCCGAAGAGGTTAAGTGTAGTGAACTAGGTGGCAATTTAGTCGGGCTATAACGATTTTTGTGTACATTAAGTAAATGGAACAGTTTCAGATTAAATTCCTTTGAAAACAATAAATGTTAGGTGCTTGTGGCTATAATGATGCCCTCCCTCCCACCGTATAACCCAAGTAAGAGTTCTCCATACCTGGTATTTTCCTCGGTCTAGGTCAGTTACAGCGTCCACCTTAAACCCTTGGGTTAGCTCCGAAGGTACATCTGAGAGTAAAAGTTAGTGGTGGTGAATAGTGTAATTTAGATTCAAGACAAATTAATCAATCAATTTTTTTCAAGATTTGACCTATACTAAATACATAAGAATCTTGTATTGATAACACTGTTATAAAGCAGAAAAAGGGCGATACCATGATTTTTCATTAAAATGAGAACAGTTAATCCAAATACGTTAAACTGGTTCGTGTTTTATTATTATTATTATTTTTTGTAAAATAACTTCAAATAAAATTTCATAGTGTTTGTATGTAAAACGGTAAGCAAGAGTAAGTACAGGAAAAATCAAATCTCATACGTGACGAGAGAGGGAAAGACTTCTGCTGACCCGAGGTTAAAATTGAATTGAATCCCGACATCGAATGGCAGTATCCGCCAACAGCAGCTGGTTGGTATTCCCACTCAGTGTTCAAACTACGACATTCCAGACAACGTGTTTCGAAAACTAACTTTTGAAATGAAATATTTACCGTTTATCAATAAAATTATAAATCTAGACTATAATGTACGAAAAAGATGCAAAGACCTACTACAGTATTATCATTACATTGTTAAATCATTTACCTGAAAAAGCGGAAAATGTTCAATAATGAATCTTTTGATAATAATTAAATTTTAGAGACACTAATCTAGAGCCCTCTCACACTATATCACGATACTTAAGAAATTGTGTAGGACGTTTTTGTGTAGTTGTAGGTGAAAATGTGTTTTAAGTTCGAAAAAGTGCCTCATTAGGCTAATAAATCCAAATGAAGCTTCGACCTGGCTGACCTTAGGTGTCTAGACAATAACACATTAACGGTAAATGTATAAAAAACTAAGCACCTTCCAATTTATTTCAGATCTGACCTTGATCCTGGTCTTGGGACACTTCGTATGCATTCATGCGGTGATCCGAGGTCTGTGACAAGTAGCTGCGGTCTCATTTAGTGTGTGGATCAATACTAATATCTCAGAGTAATTATTGATCACAAGTTGAATTGCATACCACACGTCCAATGTGTAAAGCGGCGGCTCAGGAAATTAGTCTATGCTTTTTCTCAGCTCAATCATGTCCTGACCGTAGAGTACCACAGGACTGTGTACTATGCGTTTGACCAATATGTCCTCCAGTATGGCATCCCAGTATCCTGGGATAGGGTAGGGCTACAGAGGCTGTTTTGGAACCTATCTTTGTTAACCAAGAGATAATTATTAAAACACTTTTACTTTCTCCTCCTATACCATAGTATATGGAGAAAGTATTGTTTTCGTCAAAATTTTTGAATTTGAGTTGTTGGTGGATTTATCCATTTTGGTTCCCCCTGAGTCCAAAAAAGTGGTTTTCGGAGTGATGTCTGTGTGTGTGTGTGTGTGTGTGTGTGTGTGTCAGGATGTATACAGAGCTAGAGAATGCCCCAATGGTCCGATTTTGGTGAAATTTGGTACGTAGGTCCAAACCCACGATAATTCCAGGCATTTTTTCATTTTTTTGAATTTTTGATTTTTAAGGGTAGTTTACCCCCAAAAACCCTAAAAAATCGTCAAAAATCAAAAACGTCTAAATTTCTCAAAAACGGCTCTAACGATTTTGATTAAAATTTTGTGGTTTATTAAGCTTAAAATGGTGAATAAAATGACACCACCCGCATCTCCGAGAAAATGCGCGTTCAAAAGTTATAGAGTAAAAAGTGTTTCAAAAATCATTTTTTTGAATTTTCAAAATAGCTGTTGTCTCGAAATAAATTTTACTTATCACCATCAAATCAAGCTCAAAAAACTAAATAATCCAGTATTTTAAATTATTGCTCTACGTCAAGTGGTTGCGGAAAAAATTCAATTTTTCGTTTAGCGGTAAACGCAGTACGTTGTTAAAAGTCACAGACGCGCGTAGGGTCAAACGAGCGCTGCTCAGCTGGTAGCTATCCGACTGAGTCATCAAGACATTAATGTTTGGAGCTTTTAACACCTTTCGTATATTGTTGGGAGAAAGTATGTGTCAGTTAACTGATACCGTTTATTTTGTAAAGACATAAGATATCCAACAAACCAACTTCTCAGTGAATGTTCAGTACTGAATCTTAGACAACTTTATATAAAAGGCTTTCTTAGATTTCTGTGCAAAAATAAAGAACAAGTGTTCCTTCCAATTTACTGGCCTAAAGATTTGTATATATGAAACCTCGGATAAATCATTTGGTGCAAACCACATGCTCTTTTTCCATCGCTCATATTCTTTACCGAAAGATTCCAGTTGAAATTCTTGATGCTCGGGATGACAGTCTTGCAGCTTTTAAGAGGAAGGTGAGAAACTGGCTGCTCCTCTTTGGTCCAATAAACTCTGAGAGTCTCATTCATTGTACATATACTTAAAGTGTCGAAATTTTATCAATACAAAACAGAGGCCTTAGATTATTTCAGTTTTTAGTTAAAATAAGTAAAAAATAATGTTTTTAGGAAATTTTGCAGTTTGGGTGTCCGAATCCTTGCATCCTAGTCGTTCGCATGTTAATGTATTCTTATAATTTATATTTTTAGTTTTATATGTTTATTGTAGTGCAGTGAAAGTGTAATGTAAATCACTAAGATAAGCGGCACAGAGACTTTAACTGTCAACTGATTGGCTCGTCTCCACTCACAGACGTGCAGGCTATGTGGAGAATACATTTCCTTATTTTATGTATATCTCTGTCCACTAATGCATTCTATGGTAATAAACGATATGGAATTGAATTAAAATACAACCAAACATGTTTTTTTTTAACACGATTATGGAGTAGTGTTAATTGCCACACATGCTGTATACAATACACGTATATTTTGTAGTATGATAAATGTTCTGAGACCAGTAATTGGAAATCAGAGCTCAGTAACAAGTCATCAGTCACTGAGTAGGATATTGTTCACTTGGCCTGTTATTCTTCAACTTGCCGCCTACTCAATTTACTAGTTTTTTTGTGTCTGTAACGCTCGTGGGTCAAACTTTGTCCTTGTTTCACGGCGTTGTCCCGTGGTTTACTTTACCTAATGGTCTAAATTTGTTTCTCTGTCATAGATTAGAGTGGTGTGAAGGTTTATAGCAACTTTTATTGCCTTAGCGACATTAGGGCTTTGCCCCATAGTACGTCAAAGTAGCCGAGTTGTGCTAAAATACCAGTCATTAATCTCTTTAGTGATACAAGGGCTTTAGTAAATTATATGCAAATTTTTATTACTGTTAAATGGTGCAATAATAGAAACGATTTTAGCTGCTCTAAAGCATTGTTTGTTAAAAAGGCTCTGCCTCATAGTAAAAGAAATATTCAAGGTTAATCTTATGGGAATATTTAATTCTACCTTTTTTATATATGCTTTTTAATCAGCTAGATTAAATAGTTTGTCATTTTCACCACAGATGGCAACACTTAAAATGTTAAATACAGATTCATCATATCTAACCCTTTAACTTTTTGCTAGCCTAAATACAGTGAATAAAGTAAACTAATTCTTGATTCTTAATATGAATATTAAAATAATTTATTCTTATTAAGTTTATTACAGAATGAGTTTTGTTCCTTGAATCTTAAAATATTTCTTATTATCATTGCAAACCAATTTTAGTTCCCAATTTAACTTTCACTGCACGTTCTGACAAAAAGAGGTGTATTTCATCAAACATAATATGAAGTTTAAACCAACGATGCTTAAAAATGCTCTATCTTTCAAGAAGTTCGGCTAAGAACTGGGCAATAATAATGTAAAATAAATGAATGAGTAGGGTTCTTAGGAAGAAGTGAAAAAGCCACTCACAAACACTTATAGTACCACCATCATTCAAGGATCATGCTGATTGGTTGAATGGAATCAGATGGTTAGAACAATTTTGAAGTAGATTGTTAATTTATTATTTTGTGTAAACAAACAAATATGCTTATTTTGACATTTGGAAGGTAAAACGCTTCCCGTGGCAATAAGTAGAAGTAATCCTACCATCAATGCTTTATTTTCTTCTTTTTTTCGACAAAATTTTTAAACATGGGATGTCTCTATTTATTCGGTTTTGTATACATTGGCAATACATGGGGATTTGATCAAGAAGGTTGGCATAAACTCCAAAACTAAAAACAAAAAAAAATTAAGTAGACCTAATATCTATATATTAATAGGCAATCTATTTAAATATATCTACACTGGTGCGGTGCCTATAAATTACTGACATGTCTTGCGTTGTTTTACTTAGTTTGGGTATGAAAATTTTAATAAATTTTTTATTTGGATTAGATGTTGTACATGTCTGTACATATCTTTCATGGGTAGAACAAGAAATGCAGGGGTGGGGTATATTAGATTTGGTACAGCTATTGTCTCATCCAATCTAGGATTTAATATTAGATTTTATGAGAATCTATAATATTTTTGACAAGTCTGTGTTTTCTGAAATCGTCTATGAGTAATGGAATACTCATACAGTATACCCATGGAACTATAAATTAAGTCACTATACGATAATTAAATAATTAATCAAACTGCAACAAAACCATTAACAGAATAACTTAAAACCCAAATGGGAAATTTATGTACAGTAACAAGATTTTGACAAATGGACCTGGGAGCTATAAAGCATAAAACTTGATATCTAGATACGTTTGAATAAACCAAATGAAGCTGATGTATTGAATTGGTGAACACATTTATATAATTCGTTTAATAAACTACACACACACACACACACACACACACACACACACACACACACACACACACACACACACACACACACACACACACACACACACACACACACACACACACACACACACACACACACACACACACACACACACACAACAACGTGTGAAGAACGGGTACACAGCTAGTGAAATATAAACCTTTATTGATTAATCTTTATATGATCTTTTACTCTTAACCAAATATCAAACAGAAATTCAAGTCTAATATATTTCACGTATAAGATCAACCATCAATTGGCATTATTTTTTCAACAGTTCCTTTCCAAATATTTCCAAAACATAAATACCGATAGTACTTTTTTCTTCGTAAATGTAATAGTTATATTAGGAATATAAAATTAATTTCAAAACGGATTTTTAAAATTTTATATCAGCTATTTGAATCCTTCTTTCAATATAACAATGCAATATTGTTTATTCTAATTAATCTAAAGGTATTCAAAACGAGTTATATTTCAAGTTCAAGGACAGATTTATTATGCAATTTAATAAATATTCCATGGAAAATTAAAAGACTATCAAAAGTTTAGCCACGTAAACTAAATAAGGTAAACTAGTAAGGTAACGACCAATCCGTCGTCCCCTGCAAGGTCTGGTTAGAAGCACAAGCTTGTGCGTTGGAAGTCTGACTTTTAGGTGATGTGGATAGTGAGGTTGACGTATAAAATGTATTTTTATTGATTTCTTTGGATTTTTAAGGACTCTTCCCACTGCAACACCTAGTTACATAATACAAAAATAACAGAACTTGTACTAAATTATTAATCTTTAACATATGGAAAAGATAAATGTTTACTTAACTTATAAAAACTGCGAAACATAAATGATTTATCAATGACTCTGGCAGATATGAAAGAATCACTAATTTAGAGCTTTTTTCATAACTTTTATCGTAAACATGCATTTGTTTTTTACCAGAAATTCAACATAATTGGCAGCTGACATCAAAACTCCACATAATGTAATTTTGCCTTCAGTAAAACTTTTAATGTTGTCCATCATGATTGGTTCACAAGAGTGTTTGAATTCAGTATCCCCATAAGAAAAGGACATTGTCATACAATATTTGAATCTCGGTTTACGAACTGGTACGTGGTAGACTGATTGAAAGATACAATTAACTGTTATTTCGCCATCATTGTTACATTGCAAGTTAGTGCAAATCCAGAATAATTCATTTTCTATAGTAAATGGGTAAAATGTTGATTCATCATCTGAACATGAAAATGGTATCTTTTTTTCGGTATCCAAGCCAATTTCAGGCACAACGTCGTCACTAAGACACGACTTAACATGCTCAAGTAAGTCTTTAACACATCCTTTCCACTCACATCTATCAATCATGCACTTTGTAGGTCTGTGCTGGCAGTAGGTTTGGTGGTCTTTGTCCAACACCACGTCCGTGCACCCTTCCCCAGCGTAGCGGCACGGCATGGCTAGCCGATCCAGCAACTGTTTCAGCAGGGTGTTCTGGTGGAACACGGCAACTAACTCTTGCTGGCAAGATGGACACTTCTCCACCTTAGTTGCACAATCATTGCAGACCCCATGACCATTGACGCACTGCTTGAGGGTGGAATCCATCGTGCCAAAACATACCGGGCACTCCAATAGTTTTTGGAAGTCGTTTGCAAGCTGAGATACGTCTTCTTTTGATTCCGCCTGGCCCTGAAAAGAGTAATAAACAAGTTTTTATGGCTATTATACATATCAATGAAATATATATTAGTATTCTTCATGAGGAAACAAAGATATTTTCAAGCATTATGATGACATATGTTGTAAATTTGTATCTGTTTTTCATTTGGTGTATAAAATATTACGGCATTTTATTTCGGGATCTCTCGCTCTATTGTTTTGCAATCAAATATAACCAGCCTAAAGTGTTCCAATAGCTAACTTTTTTATTTTATGATTGACAGTGTATTGGTTATGAACGACCCCCTTTACTTTTTTATGTGTTGCGTTCAGGTGTGTATTTCAATTTTAGAAATTTCCAGCCATCTTCCCAATATGGCGGGCAACTAAAAATGTTTAAATACGAAACCCCTATTTTATGTCATTTTTTATTGTACACATATTTTTAAGACATTTTTATGAATTCACATTTGTCTCTAATCGTTACGGTTAGGGAGCTAGGGGCGATTGAGTTCATTTATAGTACCATAAGAATAACATTGACCAAACTGCCTGTATCTTGGAAATTATTAATTAAAATAAAAAATATTCTTAGAATGATAATTTAGGAAAATTTTGCTCATAAAATCTTACACATAAAGAAATTTATTTTCAAACGAAATACTCTCCAATGTTATTTTTATAGGAAGAAAAATGAACTTCAATCACCTCTAGCTCTTTAACGGGGGGGGATTTAAAGACAAATGTCAAATCATGAAAATGTACAAATAGGGGATTCATAGACTATTTAAAAATGTTTAGTTGGCCACCGTAATGGAAAATTGTGGAAAATTCAAAATTTGAAAGACACTTCTACAAGCAACACAAAAAAGTAAAGGGGGTCCCCCATAACAAGTATACTATCAGATTCGGAATAAAAATGTTAACTATTGTAACACTTTAGGATGGACACCCGGTATATGAAATGAACATAATAAATTGTAGCATATTTGCATTTCTGATACATTTTGTAAATTATTGTATTATTACGTATTAAAAAGCTATGTAAAATGTAATAAAAATAAATCAATTACCATTATTTTAGAGATGAACGGAGAACCTTTAAAAAAGTCCAAAACCAGGCACTCCATATATTACAAAATTAGGTATAAAACATCTTAAAATTAAAAAAAAGTTATCAAAAAAAAAGCTATCCCAAATGAGCGGTTACAAGTCATCCATCTCATCATATCAACTAATGGCAACTCTGAAATATTCCTCTTACCACATTCGCTTATCAGTGTTATCAATCACTCGACTTCTCAAGTGTGTATACAGACTCTAGGTACTATCTCAAAGGTCGCTTATTGGTATCAGTTGCGAAAATTGGCATCAAGTAATCTATTCGAGTAATTAAGCGTATTTGTTTCAAAACTTTTATCTTTCACTTCAGCAAAAAATTTTTTTGATTAAAGAAATAAAATTGAGTCAGATTATTTCAACAAATTCAATGCTCACGTACATGTGATAAAGATTTCAATCCACTTTCAAGCACAACAAAATTAAAATCAAAAATAGTATGCACCGCACCTGCACAGAAAAGAAATTATAATAAAGTTGACAGTGTGTTTAACTGACCTCCTGAACCCTGCAGGACGATTGAAAAATTATTGACATAAAATAACATAGGATGTTACAGTATATTTAAGATCATAGTAAACACAAAAAGCAACATGTATGTATAAGTTGAATAAACTTTGAACGGCACAACTGTAGTAAATTACTGAGCTAGTTGTTGACCAGAAACTCAAAACAATTAGAGGAAACTCTATGTTTACTGTAAAGCACAGTTACAGTTCATAACAAAAAAGTTTGAACTTATACAATATGAAATATACATAACGTTCCGTAGTCCCATACATACACAACATGTAGTTCATAAAATGTACACAACAACAACTCCACATAACAACAACAACAACGACGACAACAATATCTCTAACAACCTTTGGAAATATTGAAATTGTTGGGGTTAAGGGAACTTTTTAATTTTAAGGATTTAGGTTTACATAAGTAAATACAAGTGTGGCTTGTACTTGTGTCAACGCAGTTTTGAAAATTATTACATGGTTATCACAGTCAATTATTGAAATAAATAAATAAATATCATGTAATGTATAGAACTGGCACACTTGAAGAACAGTTCGTACACCAACTTCGATATGTGCGTCTTTAATATATTGCTAGTAATACTGATTGAAAATGATAGATGGAGATTTAATGAAACTAAATATAGCAAAACATTTATTTCGCTGGAATACAACTTAATCCATATTACAAAATGAACAAAAACATCTAAAATTAATTAAATTGCCACATAGAAACTAATGTTTCTCGGCTCTAATGCGTATTATTACTTAGTAATAAAAGACACATAATAAATAACGATAACATTATTTATGATTCTATACGTATTTAGTTTTAATTATCAAAAGTTATATATTTCTTTGAAACAAAAACAAAATTGTTTTATTTCAATGAATCTCATTAGTAAAGAGAAAGCTAAATCTTAGAAGAGAACAAACATTTTTTGTTTAAGTTAAAACTCACCTATTGTTAAATTGAGACAATGCTGTTCCAGTGTCCAAAGAAACAAAACTTGACTTTACGAATTGTAGAAGAATTTGCTTTCTGTAACAACTTTTATTTTAATGACGACATTTGTGTCCTTTTAAAATAACAATTTCTTATTTCATGCAAAGTCATGGTACGTACAATGAAAAGAAATAACATATTTTTGTTATTGGTTTAATTAACAAAAACATTTAAGAGTCATCTTCACCCCTGGTCCAGTAGCCCATTGCTGCGCAATCGGCAATGTTAATCATACGGCTTTTATGCTAAAACATGGTTTTGTATTCCCCTGTTTCGGACGCCGTTTTTCAACCGATTTTCTTGAAAGTTGGTAAGTGTTTAGTTGAATACTTATATTAGGTTTCTCATACCTCGAAATTTTGAAAATTTTACTAATTTTTGAAATATTAAGTAAGGAAAATCGAGTTACTTTGTGACGTCACAGAGAGTAATATTTGTTAAATTTTCTAAATTCCGAGGTATGAGAAACCTAAAAGAACTATTCAACTAAACATTTACCAAATTTCTAGAAAATCGGTTGAAAACCGGCGTCCGAAACAGGGGAATACAAGACCATGTTTTAGCATAAAAGCAGTATGATTAACATTGCCGACTGCGCAACAATGGGCAACTGGCCCAGGGGTGAAGATGACTCTTAATATATCTCTTTACAGACGTATTCAAATCTTAAATAAAATCATCAAGCAATATTTAGGTAAATTCTAAATATAAATTTAATACATAATACTATTTATTTCTATCTCAATTCCTCACACAGTTTGTCCGTTTCCGCCTGTCCCCAGTGTAATCTCGTTGGTCCATAAACCATTCCTCATCTTGTCAACGCCCCCTTATAGAGATCTCTACTTCCAGCAGTGCTCAGTGGAGAAGGGAGGGTTTAGTAGTGGGGCTGCAAGACTCCTGTGAGTGTAATAGAAGGATGTCCCAGCGAAGATGAACCGCAGATGTTGGATTTGTAGTCGTGTTGTAGGAACCACCTTTTTGTGGGTATTGGGTTGAATAGGGTTCCAACAATTAAATATTACCCTGTTCCCTGATATGGTTCCACCGGTACCATACTACCACACTTAAAGAGCTAACACAAAACATGTCTTTCGTTTACAAAAATAGTATTAGTGAAATGCAATAACATTAAATAAAATCTATTTCCGATTTTGTTTCTCACCAAAGAATTTACTTAAAATTCATAATTTACCTGACCCCAACACAAGGGTCTAAAGCAATTAGTCTTAAAATTATCCAGCGAGGCTGAAGGGCTTGAGGAAACGGTAACGACGATGAAATCAAGTCGACGGTCTGGCCGATTGTCCTCCAATGCCTCTTATCATCGCCCGTTATCAGTAACAGGCAAGGGCTGGCCGGCATGCCGCGGCGGCAGTCTTGACTGGGCTTTAAAGGGTCTACTGGTATTAGTCCATTGCCTGCATAGGTATGTTAGTCAATCGTGACATTGGGGTAACGCAAGCGGTATTGGCACAGAGCCGGCGCGCTTCAACACTGGGAAAATAATAATGTAGGGTGAATCAGGCCTACATTATCCTTTCTTAGTGTACCAGACAAGTGCGATGTCACAATCGGTGCATTACAGTTCTAGAAATGGACTTTTTGATGTACGTGACATTCATGTAAAATAAATGCGTTCTAAGGACTGCTTCGAATGCCTTAAGACACATTGACAAAATAAGTATAGAATGTATTAAGAACAATTAGTTTTTACACAATTTAGCCATTGTAAGAATTTTAAAGCCTTTTTGTAGGTTTAAATACCCACCGTGAGTAAAATTAGTTCTGGCGGATAAAAATCACGATGTATAAAAAAATCATACAAATAACTTCGGTACACAATTTACAGGAAGCATATTGGGTGTGTGACATTCTTAAATAAACTAAATTAATACAAGAGAGTTGGGATAAAATAAATGACTACATAAGGAGAAAAAACTAAAGCCTGCATTTTTAATATCTCGCTAGCAATATTGATGGAAAAGACTGATAGAGATTTAGAATCTAAAGTAGCAAAAATTTTTATCAGCAGTTATATTCATAGGTTATTTAATTTATAATAATATAAACTATCCACTACTCACTATATATATATATAATTGAAAACTATACTTTTATTTAAAACTATATAATATTACACTTATTTATATAATTATCAACTGGTGTATTTCCGAATTAACATAACCCATATTACAAAATGAACAGAATCGTCTTATATATTGGCACATAGAAACAAATGTTTCTCTGCTCTAATATGTATTCCAATCTAATAATAAATAAAGGGAATATATAAAATAAATATGACTTTATTGTTTATAATTGTATACATATTTCGTCTTTAAATACTACAAATAAAATATTGCTCATACCTCTGAAATGAAACATAAACATTTTGTTTGAATGAATGGCACTAGTGAACAGAATGTAAAATCTTAGAGGAGAACTAGTATTTTTGGTTAAAGTTGAATATCCCTTATTGGTTAATTGAGTCAATGCTATTCTAGCGTCTATTTTGCGCAAAGTAACAGAAAATTGACTTTATGAAATGTAGAACAATTTGTTTTCTGTAAGAAGAACTTTTATTTTAATGACGACATTTGTGTCCTCTAAAAACAAATACAAAAAATAGTTTTTTTTTTATTTCAAGTGAAATTGTGACACTTAAAATTAAAAGGAAAATATCCTTTTGTTATTGAATTGATACAAACATTTAATGATAAACTAACTTTTCCGTCGAAACAACAGTTTATTCACATTACAAAAAATACTTAAGAATAAAAATGTCTTAGAATTATGTTTCAAGAATATTTTACTCATAAAAATTATCATTTACGCATAAATTAACTTCTTTCCAATATAGGGGGAAAAATTTAAAATGTCAAAAATTAATGTTAGGCCTATTATAATAAAATGTTCTTAAAACATCATTGTGCTTGTAAACTTAGTTACTTATTGCGACTTACGGTAGCAGTAAATAATTAATTATTTATATTCAAATACAACTTTTTAGTGCAGATTTTGAAGGCCTACTTACCTCAACGTCAAGAATGAGCCTTTCTTCAATAGAAATATGCCGCATAATATTTAGTAACCTAAAGGAATCCCTTCTTCTTCAAGTCACTCACAACAAAGTCAAAGTCAAAGTCAATTAATTGACATCCTAGTATAATTTTTTAACAACTCAGGATGCTCCCTTAACTTATGATAGAGAAGGTGAAAATCACCTAATTCCTCTTTCTCTAAACATATCATTAATTGGAGATCTAGTATATCTAGCTTTTAGCTTCAAATAAGCGTAACTGTCAAGTAAATAAAGTTTTCGCTAACTTGCGGACTGCATGTTTTCAATCACCCATTACTACGCAGCTAATAAGGGCTCTCGACTGCCACCGCCACACGAACGCATTGCCGCAGACGCAGTCCCTTTTGGTCGGTCGTCCGTGCGTCAAACGCACGCAACGCCGTGCGAATTTTCGCCGCTCAGCTTAGGACGCCGCCTAACGCACTTGCCGCACGGACGTCAAAATATAAACATGCTTGTCTTTTCGCCGCAACGACCAGCGTCAACGCACCGGCGGCAACGCAACGCGCGGCCAGCTAGGACACTCCCATGGCGGACGTTGGCTAGTGTAGGTGGCGGTGGTTAAGAGCACTGCTGTCGCTCTCACAATCTTCTTCAGTCTTCATTCAGTAACTTTCTCCGTCGGCTGTCTGTCTCGTAGTCGTCTGATTTAATTTTCTTCTTCTACACCAGCCAACGTCCGCCATCTTATCCAGTGCGAGGTCCGACGATGACAGCATAGTCTGTCGAAACTAGTCACCAAAATGTAAAATCTCATGGTAATGTAATGTAAATAAAGTGTTGTTTTGACGTAAAATATAGTTTATCATTGTGAATTCAACAACAATTGGAAAATGACCATCAAGAAGCTAATTAAACATTTAATGTATATTGAATTACAGAAATATAGAATACTAGGAACAAAGCCCGTTGTGGTTAAATACAACGGTCTCTAGAAAAAATTTACCTATATGCTATTTCCGGTGAAATAAATAAAAAAATTGTAGTATTTGTTTTCAATACTGAAATTCTATTTGAGAAAGAAAATTATTTTCTGTTGCATTTTGTATTGGTAATCTATATGTTTTATCTCCTTTTATAAAAGAGCAATAGTAGTCCCAGTTACTTTTACTACTTCATCAATTATTTTGGTTCGTAGTTCAGCGTACCTAGATTGTGTTGAATGACATAGAAAAGATAAACTTCTAAACAAACAGTTTCCATCGCGATCTATATTATAAATGGTGAAATTATTCATTTTCAGAACAATTAAAAATTTATACTTGTAATTATTTAATTTAGTTAAGTTTTATATTAATTTAGTTATATTTAATTTAATTTAGTTTTTCAAATATTAATTTATGATTGTAAAAATCACATACCGCTTAAAACCACACACTGCTTTAGCACATAACTTTATTTATATGCCAACAAAACGTAAGGAACTCACAACCACAAATCCCAAATGTAAACAGCAAAATGTACACAAAGAAAAGTCAAGGACACAACAATGCATCAATCAGCTGATAAATTAATAACATGTGTTCCATGTGATCAGACACAGTTTAAGGGAAGAAAATGTTTATCTTTTTAACTTTTTCACCATAACTCCTAAGAAAAACATCAAACTTTCACATTTTTGAGTAAATATACATAGATGAAGCTTACCGACAACACATAAAAGATTATTAAAATCGGTCCAGTACTCTAGATTTAGCTGTACAAAGTTTAATAAAAATATCTCTACCACAGTATTTTACAACGCAAACAAATTGGTAGTAGATGTGGTTTTTTGTAAATAACTTTTTAACAATGAGGGAATCGACTAAAGTGGATGGTGATTTTCTGAAAGAGAATTAAATTTCCTACAAATTACTATTGAGCATTTCTTGGATAACCGCAATAAAGGCAGCCAAAAATTGCCTTCAAATGAAAAAATCTTAAAAACCTGTTTCCAATGTATTTCTTATGGAAAACATGTTTTTTATTTTTCATAATAAATACTAAAAAAACATCAAACTTTCATATTTTTTGGCAAATCTACAGGATAAGATCTTTCCAACGACATCTTAAAAATTATCGGTCCAGTGGAACTCCAGATTCGATTGCCCCAAGATTTTCAAAACTGAATTTTCAACGCAAATAAATTGGTAGTAGCTCTGGTTTTTTGTAAATAACTTATAAACTGTGAGGAAATCGACCAAAGTGGAAGGTGATTTTTTGAAAGAGAATGAAATTTCCTACAAATCACTAATAAGCATTTCTTGCAATAAATGCAGCCGAAAATTGCTTTCAAATAAGAAACTCGTAAAACCCCGTTCTCAATGTATTCTTTATAAAAAACATGTTTTTATATTTTTTTCACCATAAAAACTAAAAAATATCAATCTTTCATATTTTTGGCAAATATACAGGATGAAAGCTTTCCAACAACATCTTAAAAATTAAAATCGGTCAAGTGGAACTCCAGTTTCGATTGCCCCAAGATTCCTCTTTACTCAGTATTTTTGAAATGCAAACAAAACTGGTAGTAGCTTTGGTTTTTTGTAAATAACTTTTGAACGGTGAGGAAATCGACCAAAGTGGATAGTGATTTTCTGAAGGAGAATTAAATTTACTACAAATTACTATTAAACATTTCTTGAATAACAGCAATAAAAGCAGCAAAAAATTGCATTTAAATTAAAAACATGTTTCTTTATTTTTTCACCATGGATACTAAAAACATCAAATTTTCATATTTTTTGGCAAATCTACAGGATAAGAGCTTTCCAACGACATCTTAAAAATTAAAATCGGTCCATTGGAACTCCAGATTCGATTGCCCCAAGATTTTCAAAACTGAATTTTCAATGCCAATAAATTGGTAGTGGCTTTGGTTTTTTGTAAATAACTTTTAAACGGTGAGGAAATCGACCAAAGTGGATGGTGATTTTCTGAAAGAGAATTAAATTTTCTACAAATTATCATTAAGCATTTCTAGAATAACCGCAATAAAAGCAGCCAAAAATTGCCTTCAAATGAAAAAAAAATTGTAAACCCCCGTTTTCAATGTATTTTTATGAAAAACATGTTTTTTATTTTTCCACCATAAAACTAAAAAACATCAATCTTTTATATTTTTTGGCAAATATACAGGATAAAAGCTTTCCAACGACATCTTAAAAATTAAAATCGGTCCAACGGAACTCCAGATTCGATTGCCCCAAGATTTTAAAAACTGAATTTTCAATGCAAATAAATTGGTACTAGCTTTGGTTTTATGTAAATAAGTTATAAACGGTGAGGAAATCGACCAAAGTGGATGGTAATTTTCTGAAAGAAAATTAAATTTCCTATAAATTACTATTAACTATTTCTTGAACAGCCACATTAAATTCAGCCAAAAATTTCTTTTAAATAAGAAATTCGTAAAACCCTTTTCTCAACGTATTTTTTATCAAAAACATGTTTTTTTTATTTTTTCACCATAAAAACTTAAAAATATCAATCTTTCATATCTTTTGGCAAATATACAGGATGAAAGCTTTCCAACGACATCTTAAAAATTAAAATCGGTCCAGTGGAACTCCAGTTTCGATTGCCCCAAGATTCCTCTTTACTCAGTATTCGATTCCAGATTCGATTGCCCAAAGATTTCTCTTAACTCAGTATTTTTGAAACGCAAACAAAACTGGTAGTAGCTTTGGTTTTTTGTAAATAACTTTTGAATGGTGAGGAAATCGACCAAAGTGGATGGAGATTTGCTGAAAGAGAATTAAATATCCTACAAATTACTATTAAGCATTTCTTGAATAACCGCAATAACGGCAGCCAAAAATTGCCTTCAAATGAAAAAATCGTGAAAACCTGTTACCAATGTATTTCTTATGGGAAACATGTTTTTTATTATTTCACCATAAATACTAAAAAAACATCAAACTTTCATATTTTTTGGCAAATCTATAGGATGAGAGCTTTCCAACGACATCTTGAAAATTAAAATCGGTCCAGTGGAACTCCAGAATCAATTCTGCCAAGATTTTCAAAACTGAATTATTATAAGAATAGATTAGTATATTAGATTTTACTTCTTAATACTATTTATTTCCATGGAAATTCCTCCCACACCCTCCAGGTCCCCAGTCCCAGCTATAAGCTCGCTGGTAGCAGTAAGATTGAAAATTAACAAAGTTTTACTTACAAATGTCCAGAATAAGTAAACAAATGGAAAAATCACATTAAATCACTTTAAATTGAACTGTAAAAGGTGCGGTTAATTAATCTAGGTTCGAAGGACCAAAAAATGTTTTGTATAGAAATGAAATAAATGCAAAAGGTTTGAATGTTGAAGAAAGACTGTGTTTATTTACATGAACAGCTGATTGTTAACAACAATACAATTAAATTGAAACCATGTGCTTGAGTGAAGATAATTATAATAATAATATTTAAGTTCTGTTCTGAACTTTCGCTGTTCCATAAACGATTTCTCATCGCTGCATTGCTATATGAGTCCAGAAATGGACCACTTGATATATAAGATTCTCATGTAATAATGTATTATGATTGATTTCAATGTATAAAGACATGTTGACTAAAATATGTGTAGAAGTATTAAGAGATTTTTTTTACACACTTAAGTCATTAAAGAAATTTAAAAACTTTTGTAGCTTTAAAGACCCACCGTAAGTCAATAAGTTGGCATTTTCAAAAATCACTATGTATAAAAACTTACTAATATATTCGGTACACATTTTTTAAAACCAATTTTGGATGTATGTCATTCTTAAATAAACTTCATTAATACATTAGAAGGTGTTAGGTTAAAATAAATAACTACATTGTGATCTCCCCTAAATCTAGAACGGATAAGTACCGCTTGGTTACTCGCAGTAAGAAAAGCCTAAAATTATCTACTCTTGCCTTCCTATTTGACTGAATATCTCCCGTAAAAGACTCCAATCTTTTATAGACTTTGTCAGAAACATTCCTTATCACAATAGAACATACCAGGTGTCCCGGACCACCCGTACACACCTTTTAAGATTTACAAAATTAATTATTTACAAAAACAAACTGTGCCATTATAGGTAAACCGGTTGTGCTCTATCCAATGATGATAATTTCAATGTACAGGGTGTACCATAAGTAACATATCCATACCGGAAGTCATTAATTTTAAATACGAACCCCCACTTTTTATGGCATTTTTAGATTTGAGATATTATTTTACGACTACTTTACATTTTAATGTGTATCCCTAATCCTAACAGTTTGGGAGATAATGGAGGTTGAAGTTAGATTTTTTCCCGTAACAATAACATGGGGATAAATTTCACATCCATTATCTCTGTAAATTTTCCGTTAAACTAAAAGGCCTAGCATAAAAATGCCTTAGCTTCTTCTTTTAAACACTTAAGCATCATAAATTATTAGTTTTATCATAAATTATTTTATTTTTCCGTAAATTTGTAATATGGTGGAGATTATTTTTAATGTGTATTTTACACATTAATTACGTGAAAATTGGTATTTTAAAATTCATTATTGTCTAAAATGAGGCTCCAAGATATTTTTATGCTTGGGCAGTTATGTTAAACATAAAAGTTTCAGTGTTAATGGATATGAAAATTTGCTCCATGTTATTCTTATGGGTCAAAATCAAACTTTTATCTCCATTATCTCCCAAACTGTTAGGATTACGGATACACAACAAATTGCAAAGTAGTCTTAAAATTAGGTCTAGAATCAAAAAAATTGAAATTATCATCAATGGCAAGAGAGCAACCGGTTTACCTATAATGGCATAACTTGTTTTGTGAATAATTAATTTTGTAGATTTTAAAAGGGGTGTACGGGTGGTCTGGGACACCCGGTATAGTTGTAGGCCTAAAATTTAATCAGTATGAATGATAAGTCTTTAATTAAGTGAAACAAAAACAAAGAAGAAAATGTAAAGTTTGTAATCTAAAAGAGAATACGTATGTAATTGCTGACTAAAAAGCGGACCAATAACAAGCGTTTGACGAATTTACCTGTCAACTAATAAGCAATAATCTGCAGTATAGAATTAAATATAGGTACGGAGAAAAAACGAAAGCTTTCACATCGAATTTATGAATTATAATTTATATAACTCATTTAAATCAACTACACAGTACACAACCCCCTTATTAAGAACGGATAAACATCTATTAAAATGCAAAACTATTACATGAGAAAAATAAGAGTAATAATTAGTTTTACATAATTTAAATATAGTTCATGATATCCCCATAAATCCAAATAGTTATGAGAAAAACTAAATTAATAAACAAGTGAATCTGGCAAAAGAAAAAACAATCGTCAGCCATTAACTGTCCTGTGATCGTTACTGTCATTGGTTACAAAGTCAAACAGTGAAGGTGAAACACCAACATGGGACAAAGCTGTTATTTGTTTTAGTGTGTATGCTCTTCCCCAATAACTGTTACAATGGCAGAACAGTTTGATTGTGGAGACTCTTGCCGGAGTTTAATTAAATTTATCTGGTTCTAAATTGTGACTTAATAACACCTGATCCAAAACTAACTGTTTAACCTGGGGTATATTATCCATATAACTATTTTATGTTCTGGATTTTAAGTTAATACGAATATAACATAAGATATTATACATTTTATATGTTGCTTGCGCAAAATTTCGTTATGTCAAAAGTTATGCTTGGAAACATTAATGCACCAAGGTAGACAATCCATTTGCTAAATTTTAGTGAAAATATACAAATTTTCTTATTTAGAACAAATAATGAATTAAAGAGCCATATGTAAACACTCTTCACATAAAAAAAAGATTTTAGACAGGATATTGGCATTGCATTATTACTGATGGCACTAAAATATTTAATTTTAAATAGTGAGCTCAGTTTGTATTGGGTTTGATGTTTTAGACTACAAGTAAAACTAAAACATTACGTATTTTCATGGTTTGAAGCTCAAGTCACAGCTTGTACACTATGATGGGGGGTGGATGGTTGGGGGTTGGGAGCGGATGAGCCCAACACAAACAGTCTCGGATGTCTCCGATGTTGGCCCAACCATCAGCTCTGTCGGCCGACCATTACGAGAGCAAGTGGCTTTTTAAGTACGATAATAACGATCTTTTAAATTAGGAGTAACAGTCCTACTAAACACTATAGCTTTTCAATTTTTTTAATGTAGAAGCTGTTATCTTTTGTCATCAAGCTATTAATCAAATATGTTATCTAACAACATGTTGACGTTGGATATTACAAGACCATGGTTTGGACTGCTCCCCATTAAAAACGGCATATGTGTCGAAACACACAAAAATAATTACATGTATCCGAAGTTTTATGATTCATTCAAGCAATAAATATCTGAATAGAGACATGACATTTTGCTTAATTTGTAAAAACTAAAAACTGATAAAAAAGAAGATTTTGGCTCCTAAGGAAGGATGGCGGGGTAAGTTTTCCGGGAATATATTTTCACATTTTCTCAGAGATTAAGGCAGTACGGACCCTCATCAACAAATATTATTCACCAATTCACCTAAAAATTCCCTGTTGGAGTTAGATGGGGGGGGGGGGTTGAATAGGGGTAAATATAATTTTTCATATTGAACGATGAAAATATTTCAAAATAGCTATCAAAGAAGGACTTGAAAATCCATTTAACATAATTAAAACCCCTCTACTGTTAGTTCAAAGTATTGGGATTTTTCTTATTTTCAAGAAACTATAAATACATTTCTTTTATTTATTGGTCGTATTGTTTTAATAGAAGACATTGCTTGTTACATTTAGTACAAACGTAAAGAACCTTTAAACTTTGAGGACTTTTAAAATATACCGTGTAATAGGTATAGGTCTAATTATTATATAGGTCTTTATTTATAACTAGTGTACTTGTTGCACGAAATCGAGCAATTTAGGTTCGTAGTTTTGTTTGTTTACGCCCTTTTAATGTAGTTCGTTAATGTTAGTATTTTCCACATGGTTTGACATAACCTTTTTTATGAATATACACTTGATATCGCTGGTGTAGCCTACTCTATACAGTTGGTAAACTATAAATCCTTTAATTTTCCGACTAATGTTAATTTAATGAGAAAAAAATAAGAGTTTGTAGGGCCCCCTATTTGGATGAATATTTGTCAACTTACTTTAGAAACAACGTCATTGCGAGCTGTATCCAATGACACTAAAATTATTTATTTATTTATTGACAATTTACAGTTAAATAAATTGCATAGGCTTTTTACATTAAAATCGGTTTAAAACTGTTTTAAAACTGTATGAGAAGTTTTAAGTTAAATGTAAAAATATTTGCAAGGGTAGCCAGCTATTAATAATGTAAAAAAAGGTTTAATTTTAGAACTCAGTGTAAGATAGTAAGATGTTACACTTACGGTAGCCATTCATAGAAGAAGGAAACGTCCGCTTCAATTCCTGCAGTCCAAGTTTGTACATAGAGTAACCTCTTGCATTTGTATATTAATATTACATCTTGCATGTGTATATTATCTTGCATGTGTATATTACCTTGCATGTGTATATTAATTAAAATTAAAATCTTTTCCTCTTGAAATAATTGTTCTAATTAAATTGTTTACAATATACTAGGGGGCCCGTGCAGCGCTATGCGCTGCATTTATTAGAGTAAGTACCGGGTGATCAAACCTTGCTCCAACAACGTAATAAACCGAGTTACTTTGGAAATGAAAATTAAATTATATTGAAAATCAGATAACACCATATTGGTGTTTCATCAATCAATTTTTATCACTACTTAATTCTCCAACTTCCTATTGTGATAGTGTTGAGATTATGTGGTTGTTCTTACGCCGGTATCTCTTTAGGCCTCTGTCTAAACACTATTATAAAATTTATAATAAATTCACAGATTCTAGATCTAGATAGTTCAGCACACAGTAGTGGGAAAAAGCCACTCCTGGCACAGATCAGCTGCCCCCCGAGCCACGTGCCGTGGCAGCTGGTGCCAGCTGCCATGTCACATAGCTTCCGGTGGAGGTTAGAGGGTATATATGAGATGCTGTAGTTATATGTTATGCCATATAGGTTGGGGTGGAGATGGCGATAGTGTTGGCGTTAGGGTGAAGTGAATTTGAGTATAAAATTAAAAGTTAGTTCAAAATTGAAATTCAAACTTATAACTGAGATGTGGAAAATATGTCAAGGTCATCCAGAGTAAGTTTTAAAAAATTCTATCCAACTATCACCAGAAATAGTTTTAAGTTGAAGTAGTTGGTGATAGCGGGATAATTGATTCGTGCCATGGGAGAGGTGTTTCTCGTTTGAAAGTTGGCGATCGAATGAGAAGCGCCGCCTAGGGAGAGGGCTTATAAAATGGCAACCTTCCCCCCCCACCACCCCTTCCCCCACTCCTTTAGATCAATAACCGGTCGCCGACTCTATGTGGTGAAACTGAACTAGACATGGCGGCCGCCATGGATAATTCTAACCTCAAACCTTAGTTTTGCATTGGTGAGCATGCGCCACCCCCACTCCTTTACCTTTCTTTTATATTTTTAAAACCGAACATATGGGCAGATGTTCGGGCAGGTGTTGGGGGCAGAAATGTTAAAATATTGGGGTGGAGATGGCGATAGCGTTGGCGGTCGGTTGAACTGAATTTGCGAATAAAGTAACTAGGGTTGAACTAAAAGTGTACATAAATTAAAAGTTAGTTGAAAACTGAAATTTGACGGTGTTAACAAAACTCTTAATAGTTGAACAAAATTAAAAGTTAGTTTAAAACTGAAATTCAAATTTATAAATGGGATCTGGAAAGTATGTCAAGGTCATCCAGAGTAAGTTTTAAAAAAGCCTACCCAACTACCACCAGAAATAGTTCTAAGTTGAACTAGTTGGTGATAGTAGGATAGGTTGAAGTAACTTTTGAATTTTATTAGTGAACATAGAATTAATGTGCAACAGCAGAGTTTAAACAAGTTGAACTTTTGTGATGAATTACAGAGTTGTAAATGCAAACACCGATGACGATGAGAAGGTAAATGCAGAGTCCCCAGATGATGTATTTGAAAAGCTTGAACAAATGTAACATTTCGAGTTGGTTTTCCTGTTCCATTTCCAATTGTTTAATTTCTAATTTCAATTTATCCTCTTCCATTCTAGTTACGAAGGGAACTTCATCCATCATATCCATCATGATTGTGTTAGTGTTTGAAATTTTAAAACAAGTGATGTTGATAGTTCAGAAGTCGAAAACGGAATGAGAAGTAAAAGGGAGAAATGTTAGTTAAATAAAGAAGTGGTGGGGGGAAGGATGAATTACAAAGAAGTGGTGGGGGAAAGACGTTGCTCTTCATTATTACCATCAGTAGTGTCAGATGGTGCAGGAGTTAGATTTAGTAAACTGTCTTCGTCTAAACTTTCAACCTTATCACAAATAGGACAATCGTATGTTATTTCCAAATTCATTTTGATGGTTGTAAAATTATCTACAAGTTCTTGTAAAATATTAAAAATGTCTTGTAACTCTTCTTTAGAGTTTATTTCAAAACTAGAATTCATTCGGGCCAATGAAGAGTTGTTCATTGTTGGAGAGTCGGTGATGGAATGAGGATCGGCGCATAGGGAGGGGGCTTATATAATGGTGACCTTGAGCAGGCGTCTAGGGAGGGGGGCTGTCTAGGGAGGGGGCTTTTATATGGGGAACCTTGAGCTTATGATTGAATAAAATGTTTAGTTCTTCTTCTTCGTCTTTTAATTCAATTATTTGAACCGAAGTAGTTGTTTCATCTTCTTCACTTGATGAAGAAAACAATTCACCAGGATTTAAATATTGAACTACAATTCTGAACCATCTTATAGGATATTTGTCAATGATAGAAAGTAAGTTTTGAAACAATTCTTCCATCTCCTCCCTGTCAGTTATTATATGTTCAAACTTGATAAATTTGTTTTCCATGTTGTTAGTTAGAGTGTTGGAAGTGGAATGATTTAATATTATATAAAAATTAGAACTAGTGGTGGGGGAAATCTCAAGGTCATCCAAATGAAGTTTTAAAAAAGAGTGTAAAACTGAAATTACACATTTGATGGTTCTACAGGATCGGAATACCAATCTGATCTGTATTTACATCTTTTTATCATATGTGTACAAAAATCATCTTGATGAGAATTGGTGCGTTGACAATGAGCAAGATCTAGAGGGTGAAATTTGAAACATCTTTGAGGACAACATGTATGAAAATATCTTGATTTGTAAAATTTGAAAGTTCGCAATTCCGGTGGTGGTAGTTGTTTTGTTTTGCATTTGCAATAACAAGATCCGAAGAATTCACATTTAGTACAAGCTAACCCATCCACCATCATTGGTCCCAAATCGGTACACTGTTGTTCACAACAGTAACGAGGTTTGTACTTGTATTTTTGCTCTTCCATGTTGATGCTGTGGAGTCCAGTGAAAGAATAAGAGTGTATTGTGTTGAATAGCGAGTTTTATGTACTATGAAAAGTGGTGGGGGTAATTTCAAGGTCATCCAAATGGAGTTTTAAAAAATTATACCTTACTAATGTAAGGAATGTTGATACTTAAGAAGTTTGTTTCTCTTTGTTTTCTTCAGACTTTTTATCTTTCTCAGCTTTAGCCATAGCAACTAGTTCTTCTATTGATAGCGGATGTACTGCAGGAAATTTCAAAATTAATTTAGCTTGGTATCCTTCTTTAGCTAATACATCTATATCTTTAGTCATTTGTTCAACAGTGTTGTAATCTTTTCCATAGATTTTTCCATGAAGTTGAATCATCATTCTGTACAACATTTTCTTAAATAGGTCTTGTCGTGGTGAGAGCTGAGAAGCAAATGATTATTTATTCAAGTTTCACATCCTTTTTATTAACTCACATTCAACACGTGATTCTTTAGTTGTAGTTTTGTTTGTCAAAAGTTATTCAACATTGGTAATATTTTTGGAACTTGATGTTATGTTGACCAGTAGGCGATGAAGAAGTTGTAGGTTGTGTAGAAATAAATATTTCATCATCGCAATATTTTGTTTTAGTGAACATCCTTGTATTAGTAGCACTAACATCAACAGTTAAGTGATAACCACCGGTAAGTAAAACTCGCATTTCGTTGGTTAAATCTTCGAGTTGTTCAAAAGTTGTAATGGTGTTGGTATCGTAAGATGCACACTTGACTTTGAGAGACATATTTAGTTTTTTATATTAAGCAATAGAGTGAGCGAGATGTGTACGGTACGAAAGGTAGTCGTAGACTGTTGAACTTCACAAGTAGATTTCTGCTTTTATCATCACACAAAATTGGGTCAAGGTCATTCCGTGGAATTTTTAAAAAAGCAACATATTGTAATGTACAAAGACATTACAATATGTTGCTTTTTATTTTTTTTTGTTTTATATCATATTTATTGAGAAACAAATATTTACAATGTTATGTACAAACTAATCAATAGTAGGTGTTACATGAATTGTAAGTTCAGTAGAGTTATTTCCACTTGGTCCGTGCGAAACCAAATAGAGTGCGCCGGGTTGAACTACACGAAGATCTTCATTTTGAAGAAGTTGTACAAAACGTGTAGGTAGGAAGATTTGAAACTTTGGTTCGTCACCAACTGTATACGGTGCCTCGCTCAATGTGCAATTAATAGCATCACCTACTGAAGTTTCCATTTTCTTGATCGTATGAATGATGTAATGTTTTTCTTCTTTTAGTTCAGAACATTTCTTCGTAGGTAGAATTGATGATTTAGAATGAGCGTTGAACTGATCGACTAAATTTTGAAGTAAGTTCTGCGATGCCATCTTGATGTTATTGTTAATTTTCTTGTAAATAAGAATGTCCGTTGGAGATGTTGTCTCTTCGGAGGTTCGAGTAATACTCATGCTGCGTCATGGTAGCGCTCTCACTTTTATAATCGACACTACCCCCACCACTTTTTTGAAGGAAACTATTCAAGCGGTAGGCATTCTTTAAAGCGCACTGCGACCTTCGATGTTTAAAACTTTTTGATGAAATACAAAGTTCGTTGAAGTAGCATTGGAAATCTTTATCAATTATTGCATTAATCACTTCGTTGCTTGTAAATGATTGTATCCAATTTGCTTTTTCCAATCCTCTTGTGTAGATAATTTTAAACTCTTTGCAATAATGATTCATAATGTGCGGCATCATGTTATAATTAATGAAACCTTCATCCCATCTTAAGTTGTGAAAATGTTTGTTCAACCATTTGTTTGTAACTTTCGCTTTAGTTGTTAGTCTATTAAATGGTACTGGAGGTTTGAACAAATAATGATAAACTACTGATGTGTTCATGTCCAAGATTACTAATTCTTTAATAATAAAATTACCATCATTTCCTCGGAAAGCTTGAAATTCAATTATACCTCTTTTAACTTCCATTATGTGTGGTGCATTAGAAAACGAAACCCGTTTATTCATGATGAAGTCTTATTAACAACTGACTTAAAAATTGAATGAGCCGACGTTTATAACAGACAGGATTGTTCTTCTTCTTTCACTTCTTGTGCCACTTCATCGATATTAAAATTGGTGTGATAGTTGTTTAATTGTCTCCACATTTCAACTTCTTGAGGTATTCTATTAAAGATTGAAGTATCCACGGGACCGTATAAAATTGGAACAAAAGGTTGTTTGTCCAATGTATCAATTAGATAGTCTTTAATTATTGCACTTGAAAATATTAGTTGTTTCAAATATCTGGTGACGGGACCGGTAGTACAGCTTAAAGTGTAAAATTCTTCTTTAGTAAAATATAATTTAACATTGTGGGTAGTTAAATCTCTGAAGCGAACAATTTGTCCTCCACGATGTTTTACTATATCAACTTCAATATTTGATTCCAATAAACTTAATCTTGTTCTTCTTCCAAATGTGTTGTTACTTAAATACCACTCCAAAAGATGTAAATGTTTCATGAGAGATTCCCAAGTAGTTTCACTGAAAGTAACCATTTTGTTTCCATGATTTAAAATAACAATTGGTGAATAATCCATTGATTTTAAAATTCCAACTGATATACTTTTTGTCATGCATGAAGAAATTGGGTAGATAATCCGAAGAAATACTTCTGTTAAAATATTGGTTGTAATGTTAACTTCAACCTTCTTCCTTTTTACTTCTTTTTCAGCTTCTTCTTCTTCTCTCTTCTTATGTTTGTTAAACTTTAGGAACTCGTCCATTTCTCGTTCAACTTGTTTTTCTATATCTGAACTATTATCATCCATTAGAAATGTATTTTCTTCTCCGTTAGTAGAATTCATCTTGCGAATGATGTTTCCCATACGACGGTTGAAGATAGAATGAAGTTTCCACTAATTATTTTCTCGCTTTTATATTTTTCGTAAAATCCTTGAAATTTATACAATTACATAATTGTTTGTTTTCAACTTGTCTTTCACAAATGAAATTCTAACCTCAAAAATTGAAGCAGATAATTCTAACCTCAAAAATTTGCAGTCGTTGTACAATTCTTCTTAAAGTACATTCTTCACAATTCCGGTCAGCGGTGTGTAAGTAACTATTTTATCATGTAGAATTAGACAGTATGCCGAAGTTCCATCCGCTTCTGGTTCTTCAAATTCCATTTCAATTTTTATATCCACACTTGATGATTTTACCGATTCATTTTGTTTTGAACAATCGATTACAATTATTGGAGCCTTGGAATAATACTGGTCAGGTGATAATAGTGGTGTATTAGTTTTTCCATAATATGACGATTGAAATCTTGCATACATATAGTATAAAATGGAAAAACGTTTTTTGCTGAACATGACATTCAAATTGTCATAGGGAAAGAATTGAGAGTTTAGGAAAACTTTACAATTCTTTATTTTACAGTGATCAAATTGACCAGCATTTGCAGTGATAACATCTTTTCGCTTAGTTTGAAAACCGAGTATTATGTACCTTGCTCGTTCCAAGTAAGTTGATGTCTTGACGGTCCATGTTTGTCGTTCTGTCTGAGGTAGTGTAGGGTATTCATGAAATTCCCAACTTCGGAATGGCATCACAATATCACGGTCAGATTTCAACTTTCTCAATAATAGGATTCTATGTTCATCAGCCAATCTTACATGAGGTACTCTCCAAACAACTTTATCCAACTGTAGTTGCCATTCCAGTTTATCTTCCGTAGTTGCAGGGTCTGCAAGTATCAAGTCCTTATTAGTTGAAGATCTGAGTAATACTAATTCTTGTTTGACATTTATTATTACCCGTTTGTAATCTTCAGCGAATCCCAAAAGCAATCGTAAAGGTACATGAAAATCAAAGTGACCGTTGGAAGCTGGTGTTATAGTGTCTTTATCGGGGGCAACCCATCCGGCGGTGACTATTGAATTCTTCTCATGCGGTGTTAATGATGTTAATCCTTTCAATGTCGTTGTTAAACCAACCTTTTTTGTTGAATCAACCGTCACCCCTGATATTTCATATCTTATTTCATCAAAAAGATATGCCATCGGGTTATTTATAAAAGGAACTGTTGAAGCAGTTTTTCCATCCAATTTTAATACCCGTCCTTCGATGTACAAGTAACTTTCACACGGTAAAGTGTAAATATCTTGTTGTTGAATGGGGATCCTTATTTCATCGTTATTGTTTAATTTTGATGAAGTGTAAGGGTTGTGCGTGTGATATTCCTTCTCCCATAGTGTTTCGTCGAACGTTGGTCCTTGAGATATATCCAGGATATCCATCGCTGTTAAGTTTCAATCCAATCTTCTGTAGAAAACGAATGTTGTCCGATGTTAACTCTTCCAATGTTGAGGAGCTACTGAGCTCCCGACTCTTCCGTTGCGGTTTAAATGATAATCCCATGTTGACTTTTATGTTGCTGCTCTGATGTGTATCCGTATAGTAATTGTTTCTCCTCTTAAGTCAACACTATGACCGTCTTGATCCAATATGTTCAGTACGATGTCTGAAATGAAACTGGTGTTTAACGGTAGGTATATCAAGTTTTGTGGCTTCTCAACAATTTTAAAACCGGGAGCCACTGTTGGATAAAATGTATGTAAAATATGTTGATTAACTCCATCTCTATACGATCCGTGTATAATGTTGCACGTGACATCGATACTATTTACTTTCAATATTGTTACAGTTGAATCACCTGAATGAGTAGTTCCAGGAGTTAAGATTTTCTTTTTTGTATCTGTAAATCCAAGTAAACTGCCAATCGACTGTTCCAAGCTGACATCAATATAATATTTTGAAGTTATTTCTGCTTTTAAAGTATTATTGTTTCCTTTAACGGTAATATTGTCTTCTCCGAGTTGTTTCTGTAATAATTGGTTTATATCATCAATTTCATAAGCTCCAGTAGGAAATGTAATTATTTTCAATTCTAAGTATTTTCCTGCAGCATCCTTAGTTTCATAATAATGTAGTAAATTGTTCTTCCCTTCCGTAACATTGGGAATTGAGTTGTAGGTAGTCAAATCAAGTAATGCCGCTTCCCATAATCGTTCCTTGGATAGACGCAATGCTGGGAACAGCGTACTTTTCAATGTGGATGAATTTCCACTCAATGACACTGTATACGATGACATCTTAAAGCTGACTGACACTTTTCGCTAGAAACTCCAAACATAAATGCCCACATATTTCAGTATTGTTAGGTTGTTCTTTTTTGTAATTGTAAAAAATGTTTTTTGAGTTTCGAAAATAATGTTGAAGTTCTTTTGGCGGTGGTAGATTGCCAAAACTGTCAAAGTAGTAAACGGTTTGTCCAAGCTTTTTATAGCATACCCAATGAGTACCTGGACCATAGGTGGAATCCAAATTTACTATTCCAGTTTCATTTTTCCATATTTTAGTTGGTAATGCATCTTTCATAAAAACTCCTCGAAAGAATGGTATTTTCAAACATTTCACATAATCATTTAACTGATGATTTGTTAAGGCTTTATTTGGAATTATCAATTGACTCTTCTTATTTAGTACACACGGTATGGTCTTAGGTATAAACCTGCTCCGTTTTTTACCATTTGCCAAACAGAAGTCTTCTTTACATTTGCCTTATGAGTTCTACGACGTCCTTTTTTAATGTTTCCACCTCTTTTGGGAGCGCCTTTCTTTGCAGGTCTTCCTCTGCGACGTTTTCCACCACCTAACTTTGCTTTCGTCTTCATGGCTGTAGTTACTGCCCAAGCCGATGCTTTTTCTGCAATACTTGCGTCACTTGATTTTACTCTTTGCCAAGCTTTTTCCGCTAGAATTTTATCTGCTATTGATCTATTTGTTGAATCTTTATACTTTGAATATGCTATATCGTGTTCCTTGCAAGCTTGATCTAATTTATTAATTCCAGGATCTCCTCTTGCTAAACGCTTTGCCAACTTAGTTCCAGGTCCACAATATTGATAACCTCCGGGCAGATGTAATTCGTATGGTAAAGCGTCTATTGTTCGATTTACAACAGCACCAACTGGAATCCGTCTGAGCAGGGATAATGCAGCTGATGTTATACCACGTCCTCTCTTGCCGCTGTCTTGACGATGACTGAGCGATACGATCTTCATTATGTTGTCTTATATAACTGGCGTGTTTACTCCACGAGATACTTTACACAAATGAATAACTTGTGCAAAATCTTTTATATTTAAAGACTTAGTTATTCAAATTAATTATATACTGATTTATAATTCTATTTTTAATCCAAGCTTCTCGTTCATCGGGTTGAATCATCACATGACTCGTTGTACTAGCTATATGATTGTGGGTATCAATAAGTAAATTACCCACTATTCTTATTAAACAATCTAAAGTAACAGCATCTTTCGGATGTTGAGGATCTTGTAACTGCATAATACGTTTATCATTACAAGTATTTTCGGTTGAATCACTTTTTGATGTTGTTATGACTTGTCCAATAGTAGCAGCATCATTTGAATCTTCACCTGGTAAAATATTAATTATTTTCTTCATCTTTGCATCATATTTGGTCCCAAAGTGTTTATCCCAAGTTATTGTTTGTTTCAATGTAACACAATCATCTTCTTCATAACCAGGATAAATATTTTTTATTCTTCTATTACGACCATCGTATGTACCTAATCTACCACCACTTGCAATTAATGTTTGTACCATAAGAGGTACATCTGAATCTTTTATACCAAATCTTCCATTTGTTATTGTTTTATGTCCTGCATCCAATTCATCATTTTTTCCTTGCATTAAATCAAACTTTTTATTTCCATGTATAAATTTATCTCCCCGCTTTAACACGGCATCTTCATGTTTTACAAAATTTGATGTTTCCTTTTTTAATTCTTTAGATAATTGTTCCATAGTAACAGCATCTTTTGGTTGAGAACCAAACTTTACATTTGTCAATGTTTTACCATGACAATCAATTCCATTAACATCTTGTAAAATACAGTTGTCCTTGATGTATTTTAGGTTTACAGCATCACCGTCTTCCTTTGGGTATCCAATGTCATTTATAATAAATTTATAAAAAGAAAATCCATGTTCAGTTTTTCCGGTATTATAGAATGTAAATATTCTTTATTAACTGAATCTTTATCATTTTTGGGATTTCCCACGTTGTTTATTCTATAATTTCCAGCATCATACGTTTGTCCATCTTTTAAGTTATTACCCCATTGCAATTTTAAAGTATTTGAAAGTTCAGATGATAAGTACTCTTTAGTAATTGCATCAGAACCTTCAGTTGGTTTACCAACATTAATTATTCTATGTGATTTAACATCGTAAGTATTCTTATGTAATTTCAATGATGTTGAAGTAGCTTCTTTTACTGTCTTCAAATTTGCTCCATCAGTATCTTCTTCTGGATCTTTAACTAGTTTTAAACGTTTATTACTTATGCTATAGTCACCTTCAGGTGTTTGCGGTAATCCACTTCTTTTTCTGTCTTCTCCAACTTGCACTCCTAACGCGGAGTACCGTCCGAACTTGTCGACGCTCATGTTAGAACTGATACGTCTTACGCTTGCAACTCTTTTATATCCGCGGACAATTATACAACTATACCACGATTCCTAAGTTCATCAACTAGAGCCACCCATTCATTATTCAAACCCGTATGACCGGCTTCCATGGCTTCATGCAATAGTCTCATTCGGTCAACCAATTTATTGATGTCGTTGTAGTAAATCACATTTGTATTGTATAGATTTTTCATCAATCCTTTACCAGAGGTTGAAGTATCTCCTTTACTCTTTTTACCATGTTGTTCAAGAAGTGATAAATCCATAAGTGATAAAGATTTTCTTTTCAGTGGTTGTCTCACCGCTGGAGCAGTACGTAATGTGGGCAATTTTCGTGGAGGAAACAACTTTTTTATAACAATGTTATATTTTGTTGCACGTGAACGATTAATCATTGCATCCTTTAAGTAGTTTCTCTTATGAGCGTTAGTATTTTGTAAAATCTCTTTAAAAACACTTAAATCTTTGGATGAATATCTTAGTGGTATATTTTTAAAAATTAATTCATATAATCCTTTTGTTCCTTTATATCTATGCTCACCAATAATGATGTAATCGTCTTGAGTTATTTCAAGCTTTGAATCACCAATCTTTAATTCATTCCCATCAATTCTTGCTCCGTATATGTGTGATCTACTTAAATTCGGGTTTGATTTCATGTCATGTAGCATTTTCATTATATATTTTCTTCCAAGAGGTCCATGTTGTAATATATCGCTACTCAATTGAGTTAAATTTGGAATAGATTGTTCAGCTTCAGGTATTGGCTGTTCTTCTCCCTTTTCAACAATTGGTTCTTCTTCTTCTTTTGCTTCTTCTTGCTCACTAGCACTTGTGTATGAATCATCATCATCTTCTTTTTTTAATGCTTGTACTTCTTGTTTAGAAACTGGTAGTAAAACATCTCCTTCATAACGAGGTTTACCAATAGTTTCTGATATCTGTTTTAAAGGTTCCGTAATAGGTTTAAATGTAGTCTCTAGAAATTCTTCTCTTTCACTTAAACCCATCCTCAATGCACGATTCTTCATCCTAATAGAATCACTGAGTGATTTTATTTCTTTTAATAGTTTTTCTTGATTCACCATGTTTACACTGTGAAGTTCAACGTGTAACTAGATGTAGCATCGGTAGTTCAACGCATAAATACAAATTTATCCAACCCTATACGATATCTACCATTTTTAATATCTTCTTCCTTCATAATAACGAGAAAGCTATATTTCTCATTCCATGCTTTGCCACACATCTCTTTAAATTTTTCAAATGACATATCCGCATTTACATGATCATTATATATATGCTTTAAATTTGTTTCATCTTGCTTGAAGATGATCAACATATTTGCATTGTCTCTTATAAGTTGTTTTGGAATTTTACTGTATGTTTGACCAATATAATTGCTATCAATATTATGATGTCTTCCCATAGCAAAATAATTCCTTATTGTGTCATGATTTTCACAAGAAACATCGTCAAATATAAAAATAGAAAATGGTTTTGCTTCATTTGGTTGCATAATTGTTTCACTGGCATTAAACTTGTAAAAATTCACTTCAGGTACATTTGCAAGTACTTTATCCAATAATTGATATTTTGGTTGTTGCAATGATTTTGAAAAAATGTATATATTGTTAAAACGCAATCCCTTAGGATTAGTTATAAGGTTAAAAACAACATTAGTTTTTCCACAATTTGAAGGACCAGTTATTAGACATCTTATCGTATTTGGTAGTAATTCACCATGTTTTCCATGATTTAACTTATCATTGTCAACTGTCAATTCATCAATGTTATTGATATTAAATCGATCTTTTTGTTGTACAATCTCCATCTTGTATAAAGGTTAAACACACAATGAGCTATTAAACAACTATACTAAGTCTTTTGAAGGAATCCAAGAGTCTTCACTTTTATCAGACCCTAACCACCGGACTTTAACCATATCCTTTTTCCTTTGTAAAATCTTCTCGACAAGATATACATCACCAACTGTTGATTTCAACAATTCGTGTCCGTAGAATCCACCTTGAAGTAATTCACCCTTGTTATCCTTTAATAAATAGGTTTCAGGTATAGTTGGTTGCACTTTATAAATTGTAAATACTTCATTAGTCCAATTTGGTAGATATCTTTTACTAAATACACCTTTGTATTTGCTTATACGAACTTTATCGTTGACCTTGAACTTCTTTGGTTGCAATTTTTCCAATTTCGGTGTTGTATTATTTTTAATGCGTTGTAATACAATTTTGGCATTAGCACTATTTACCTGGATAGGTTTCATTCCAATGGTACGATGATATTTGTTGTTATACTCTTTTATAAGTTGTGTTAATATGTCATACCACACGTATGATCCTCGTTTTGAAAATTGTTTATACATCGCACCTTTTAATGTTCTATTGAATCTTTCAATTATTGAAGCTTTAACTTCAGAATTTGTAGAATAATGATTTATTTGATATTTCTTCATCAAAGCTCCAAAGTCTTTATTAAAATATTCTTTTCCATCATCGGTCTGTAGATGTTTAATTTTAAATTTATTTCTTTGTATTGTGGTTTCCATAGCTTTTGTAACACTTTTACCAGTCTTATCCTTCAATGGTAAAGCGTCAGCTATTTTAGTAAAACAGTCTATAATTGTTAAAATATATTTAAATCCTTTGTTTAATTTACTGTGCGGTATCATTTCAATGAGATCAGCTTGATAAAGATCATTCATTCCTTTAATGATTGTACTTCTTCTTGGAAATCTTCTTCTTGCTGGTTTATGTAGTTCATTTACAATCTTGTCCTTCACACTTTCCATCTTCAGATGTTGCTTGTACACCGCATGTAAAAATACTGATCCATAGAATAGTTTATTCTCATTTATATAGTTTAAATATAGGTCAAGGCCATTTCATATTAGTGTAAAAAAGAGGGAACATGGCATTGGGCTTGCCATGTCCCCTCTTCTTTACGGAAAGGAAAAAGGAAGAAGGTAGAGGACGAAGAATAGGTTTACTGGTCGATAGGGTTTAGAGAGTAGTGGCCGAATGGTAAAGTATTAATTTTATCTTCTAAAATATGACGCTTGTCATCTTTGTAGCTTAATGCCCACTTTGTTTGTTTGACACTAAAAATTTGATGATGATAACTTCTAATAGTGTTAAACGTTGCAGTTGTTTCAATATTTTCAAACAAACATCTTTTATAATGTTCAAACTGTACATTCTTCTTAAGAAAAGAAGTTTTTATTCCTTTGGCCTTCTTCGTGACTTGATATTCGTTCCTCTCATTTATGTACAGTTGAAACGAATACAGTTTGGACATTAATGCTACAATTTCCATCATTGGCACACCATTCGTTTCATCTTTAAATTTTCCCAATACTTTCTTGTTTCTGTCATAGTCGTAATTTGGATGATGCTTAGGATAATCGGAAAAGTCAAAATCATCTTTATATATAAAGGTGCGTAGATCTTCATACATGTCATTTGTTTTAATCCAGTAAATTAGTGCATCCGTATCCATATATGCAATACCAATGTTCTCTCTTCCATAATAGTTAACCATCTTCTTATAATGAAACTCGTACATATGTGTTTTTGAAATATCCAAGATTGACATTCCAAGATACAAAGGACGATCCATTTCAACTGACTTCTTGTTCATGGAAATAACAACTAGATTTTCATTAATAATTACAGATGAACCAAAGTTTGGTTGTTGCACCAATTTCTATAATTTTACTGGATCAGTTACCAATTTGATATTCTTATGTTTCCTTTTGTTTTCCAAAGTCTTGCCAAATATTGCATTATTCATTAATTTGAAAAAATCTTTTTGAAAACTTGATGTAGCGTTGGCTCTTCTTCTTGTGTTGTTGTCGATGTAAGGTTTTAACCAACAAGATTGAGAAAATTGTAGTACTCGATTAATTTTTGTAATTCTCAATCCTAAGTCTAAAGCTTGTTGTATCATCCAGTAGTGTCCAACATATCGAGACTTGTCGGTTAAAGTCATCATTAATTTCGGCCATCTTCCAGTAGGGGAAATTTCAGTCTTTGGAAGAAGTGGTAAATCGTAATGATGATCATGAAGATGTTCAGGATATTCAAAATCAACATCAAAAATGTAACCAGTTTCACCATGCTTTGGTAAATCCATAATGTTTCCAATCGATTCTGGATCTATCCATTTAAAATTATCATATGGAAGGGGATTTGACATTGCCCATCCGTATAAGTTATTTGCATCGAAATAACCTAGGAATGTTGTTGGTTTTGATGCATCATAATCGGGCAGATACTTGTTATTCGCCTTAACATGTCTGGTTACACTTTGTGTCAATCCCCCTCGAACTCCTGATTCTAACATCAAAACCATATCTACATCAGTAAGAAGTTGTAATTTACAATTTGTTTCTTTCAACATGGCTTGCCATGCTAGTCCAGGTGAAGTGTATGAATGAAGAGGGTCCAATCCATATGCTGCAAAACACGTATTTCTAAATTCTTCCATTATATCACATAGTAAAGTTACATCTAATTTAACATAAAAATCTGAATATTCTCCCAATGTTCTAAATCCTAATTCGTTCCATACTCTACATGCATGATCATAGTCCTCTTGAGATGTATCCATGTCGTAAAGTTTACTTTTGAATTCTTCTTTTGCTGGAAGTGATGTTTCATTGAATTTTTCTAAACTGTCTATGTAATCATATGGGAAAACACCTTTCCGGAGTACCAGATCCAGTTTGTCGCTATTTACAATCTTCTTTGTTTCGACAAAATCTTGTTTCCTTAAATTTTCAGAAAGTTTGGACAAACTCGACGGCATAAATCGGTAGGAATCCAAGAATCTTAGTTTGACGTTTCCAACTGTTTTGGAAAAACTTATGAATTTTTCTGAAGTTTCAGCCAACACATCTATTGAACCGTTGTCTCTTCCTAATTCAGGTATTATAAAATGAGCATCATACCCGCTGAGGTTATGCAGAACCACAGGAATAAATAGTGGTAAACGATAGCTCAAGTTGCATTTATTACAAGCAGCACCCCTATAATAACCTGTGAGGTGGTCATGATCTTTAACTTTATAATTCTCAATAGTAAAATCATTTTTGCACAAGAAACAGCGAGTTGCATTTTCATGTTGAATTTCTTCTTCTTCGTCCATCGGTTTCATTGGTACAATATTTGTATATAATCTTTGCATATTTCCAGCTATTGAATATAAACGATCAAGAAATATTTTTTCCGCATTTTCACCACGATATACTAAAGGTTCTGAAGTCAATCCATATCTGTTTAAATGTTCTTCTGATAATGTTGATTTGACCATTAAACAAAAACTGTTTGGTTTGTGCATTTGATACTTGACACTTTTTTGAGCTTCATAATTTTCATCTTCAACAGGAACAAGTGTTGATTCAAAGTCTGCATACACAACTAGAGGGATACGGTATTGATGATGAACCTTTTCAAATGTAACAAATGCTTTGCTTTCCGAAGGTAAATTAATCTTTGCTTCATAATTATTGTTACATAACCTTTTGTGCTCTTGTAGCCATTCTCTTCCATGTACTCCATCTCGTTTAAAATTAAAACATCTCTTACAAATTAACTTTCTGTGTCGATCTTTAGAAAGCTGCTTGTTAACAAGAGAGTCGAATTTTTTTATGTACACATAGTGAGACACATCACCTCTTGTTAGTAATAGTAGATCCGTATGATCTGGTAGCTCTTCTTTTGCCACACGTAAAGGATACACTTTGTTTGAACTATCTAATGCAAAAACATTAATAGACGTGCCAGGATTTTTCTTCTCAAATCTTGATATATCTTTTACAGAAACAGGGTATGTTATTCCTTGAAAATTGTACCTGTGTCTTTCATTTTCATATTCTTGGTTGGGTCTATGTGCATTTCGTAATACAAATTTTGATGTTATCGCATAGCGAAAACATTCGTTATCTTCATTCTTGACATTAATACAAGATTTTGTATCTTCAATTCTTTTTGGCAGAGGAATGTAACTAGATCCCATTAGTCCATATCCATGTTTGTGAACCCTTATATCTAATCCTTCAATACTTGTAAGACTCCATCCAGATCCTCTTCCTTCGTGTTCCTGAATTTTGGTTAATATTTCTTCTATACAGTTCTCAACTATTGAATCAATGTCTGAACTTTCCATGATAGTTTGGTTTTTTGTTATGAATCCTCTTGGTGATAATTCTTCTTGTACATTTATAAACATAGCTTCTAGTAGTAAACCAAATTTAAGAAAGTTTAATCTTTTCAATTCTTCTTTTAAAGTTTTACTTATGATTGGTTTTGCTTCTCTAATAAATTCTTCTAGCTTCAAGTTTTCATTTTGAATCTTATGATGCATTACTACTTTACCAGGTAATGCAAATACTTGTAGATTCGGTAAAGTAGTTGAAGATGTTGCTGTTATTTCATCTTGTTCATCTTGTTCTTCTTGTTCTTCTTGTTGTTCTTGTTCTTGTTCTTGTTCTTGTTCTTGTTGTTCTTGTTTTTCTTCTGGGTTGTTGTGAATTAGTTCTTTATGACAGTCTAATAGAATTTTATCGTGAAACGATTCCGAACATTTATCACAACTATACATGTTGAGATGTTTACTCTTCGAAATTTCGCCAAGAAATGAAATGGGCTCTCATGTTCCTCCTTTTATAACGGTTCCCCCACCACTATTTCATCTTCTTCACTATCCAAAGAAATCAAACGTTTTGAACAAAAATATTAACCGTCTACAAACTAATTGTTCATTTGTGTTCTTTATTTCCATTGGAGTTTTAGTATATACCTCTTTATATTCGAGCTTTAACGAACTTTCCCCCACCCAACTAATTCTATTTACTTTTAGGTAGAAATGGTTAGAGCACAGACACTTGGTTAAACTAAATTTGTGCATAAATTAACTAGAGTTGAACTAAAAATTCGCATAAATTAAAAGTTAGTTTAAAACTAAAATTCCACAGTATTAAAAAACTCTAACAGTTGAACAAAAATAAACGTTAGTTCAAAACTGAAATTCAACAGTGTTAACCAAATTCTAACAGTCGAACAAATAGGTCAAGGTAATCCAATTTAACGCGAGAACGAGGAATAGAGCACTAAGTGGCATGTTAGTCCATTACCACAAAGTGATCTATTCCTCGCTCTCTATTCTACATCTACTTTTTTGGGTTTACTTATTTATATTAAAATGTTCAAATTTTACTATGTAGAATGTCCATTCTTGCTTTTCAATTCTTCGATTGTTTTTAGCAATTGTAACAAATATTCGTTAGTTTTCACCAAAGTCTTTATTTTGCTACATCCAATTTCAATAGAAGGTATTATAAGTTGTAATTTTATAAGTTCAATCTTTTCTTTCTTGCGAATTTCTCTCTTTATTATGTTGTTCCTTATTTTTGCTGAAGATTTAAACTCCATGTTGTTTCTGCTAAAGCCACAATAATAAAAGTCTCTTCAAACAACCTGCATTTATACACATTCCCCCACCATTTTATAATTCCCACTCCTTTCCCCCTTCTTTATAGAATTTGAAAGGGATAGGGTGTAGGGTGGGGGAAGGGTAATTTTGTTATTACACTAGTTGTGCAAGAAAATAGCCGCCAGTGTCCACACCTTGTTCATAGCACTCCATCATAGATTGTGCCCACTGCAACATGCGGTCTCTATCATTTGGTGTGACAAGGAAAGAATGACTATCACCATACAATATAAAAGAGTCAATTCGTACATAACATCCTGAGTCCAACCATTTATTAGCTTCAGCCATAAACTTTTCTATTGTATCAAATGGAAATTGTGGATCAATTGCTATAACTTTACGTTCTTCACTAAGTTCAACAGTATAATCATCATCGTCCTCATCATCTTCACTTTCACTGTTGTTACTTAAAGTGTCTTCAGATTGTTCAAAAACATCAGAAATTTCAGAAGAATTAAAATTTTCATTCAGATGAGGAGGCATTTTGAAGCAAGAAATATTGTAAACAGCAGAGACGAAACGACAAGAGCGGCGTGTAGAAGCAAAATGAAGGAGTGACCAACGCTTGCTCCGCTTTTATAATAGTATGCAAATGAGGGGTAAGAGCTGACCGTGACCAGACATCCACCCAAAGGAGTGGGGGAAGTACTTTTCTTACTACTCGGATGGAAGTAGGTTAGTAGGTCACAAGACTTAGAGTATTAAAAAATAATGGGGGAGAAACACAACGCTATAACGCATTGTGTTTCTCCCCCATTATTTTTTAAGCAACAATTTGGAAAAAAAAAAACTATGTGAATTTACTTTCTACGCCCCCACCTTGTAATACCATCCACTTTGTGTCTGAGGAGATAGTCTTTAGAGTCTAACTCATAAACAGATTTCTCTTTGCGCAAGGATTCAATTACTTTAATATTATATTTTTCGCCATTACAACTTGTCAAAATGTGTTTGTTGTCAATAACACTTTCAAAAAAATAAACACAACCTCTCTTAAGCCTATTTCCTTTCACACCAATAATTTTGGATTGGTATTCAATAGTGGGGGTTTCTGTCAGTTGTGGTTCAGAAAGGTGTTTTACGACATGTACATGGCAAAAACTTTCGTTTTTAACACATTTCCTACCACAAGCTGATCCTTTCTTAATTCCCCTAGTGAGCACTTCAGGGCAAGTAGTGGGACGGCTAAATGCCCTACGACGCTCTTCTTGTAATAATTGAAATTGCTCTGAAGGAGCAGGCTTAGGAGCAGGTTTGGGAGTAGGCTTAGTGGATTTAGTTTTATGATATGTGTGGTCTTCAGGCATAGTAAGTGGTGGGGTAGGAGGCAATGGTGATAGTGGGATGATGGGTGTACTAAGGCGATGAACAATAGTTTCAATTGAAGGGGTATTAAGACGGGGAACTGGCTTCTGCGGTGGCGGCATCATAGTTGATGGTGGTGCGGAGTCGTTTGAAGGCGAAGGTGAAGGTGGTGAAAAAATACTGCGAAGTCTAGAAGTGTTGGTTGGCGGAAGAATAGCTCCAGAAGTTGAAGGTTGTGATCCAAGTTGCTTGTTGTACCAGTCAGGAGGATTTTTCAGACGAAGAGTTTTCTTAGGTGCAGTAACAGCCGTAGTAGAAGTTGAAGTAGAAGTAGAAGTTAAAGTAGAAGTTGTAGTTGGCAGAGATGACATGGTTGTGGCTCCAAGTTCGCAGCGTAACGTCTGGAATCAGAATGAAATGTTAGCCGCAGTCGGTGCGTCTTTTATAACAATATGCAAATGAGAGGGTTAGCAGCTGGCCGAGACTGATTATTGACCTGGGAGGTGGGGGAAAAGGGGAAAGAGAAGGTATTTATTTAAAATAATTTGCATAACTTTTGACTAAAATAAAATAACCAAATTCTTCTTTTACCAAAATGTTTGTCTTACATAGACTTTTTCAATGATGTATCGCTTGTCCAAATCCGTCAATCCGTTATCAAGTTATAGCCATTTTAATTTTTCAGGTCATGACCGGTCGTTCACCCGGAGTAGTGGGGGAAGGAGTGGGGGTAGGAGTGGGAGAAGGGGGGGGAGGGGGGGGTCATTGACCCTTCCAAAAGTGGGTCAAGGTCATTCAAGATTTATAATGATCCAAGGTGATGGGAACAGTAATACTGTTCCCACCACCCTGTTTGCCTAACGGTTCCCACTCCCAACCCACTAGTTACGTTCTGCAAGGGAGGTCCCTGGGCCGTCCGCATCAAAGCGTAACTTCCCGTCCGCATCAAAGCGTAACCATTAATTTCAGGGAAACTGGAACAGTTAATGCAGAAACGCAACTCTAACCCCACCCAAACTAATCCCACCCATTATATTCCTAAACAAAATGCAAAAACCTAGTCCGCATTTTGCGGATGTCCCACCCCTTCTAAGTGAAGTTCAACTGAACTTCTGAATTTACATTTAATCTACCCCCTAACATCTAGCTGTAAGGCAAAACAACATTAATTAGTATTAGCAACACTTAAAACTAACAACACATCATTATTAAAAAACCAAATAATTCAACACAACCAAATACCATCATTATTCTTAAAATTAATACACCTTAATGCTAAAAACCTCTTAAAAATTAATACACCTTAATGCTAAAAACCTCTTAAAAATTAATACACCTTAATGCTAAACCAAACTTAAAACTAACATCGCAATGCGCAATTTATTTCTTAAATTAAATACAACTAAACACACACACACACACATACCACATTGCATTAAAAAACGCAACGTAGTATAAGAAGTTCAAATATATATAGGCCTACTATATATTTGAAACCTCTTGCTGAGTCGCCAACAACCTTTCGCTATGAAAGTTTGTTGACGACTGACGCTAAAATCAGACTCGTATTGCTCCTCGGATTCTCGAGTAGTGGGGGAAGTTGTTTCACTCCAGTACAGTGTTCAATCCAGTCCAGTTCGCAGCAGTGTAAAAGGAAGGCAAAGGAGTGGGGAGCGGCACATGCGCAACAACACAAAACCAAGGTTTGAGGTTAGAATTATCCATGTGCAGTAGCGCTAAAGTGAGTAATACAGGACTAGGCGCATGCGCATAGCATAGACTGATTCCGATCCTGAGAACTCGTTGCATGCGAAGCAGGTTTGAGGTTAGAATTATCCATGGCAGCTGCCATGTTTAGTCTGGTTTCACCACATAGAGTCAGCAACCGGTGGTAACCGGTCATTGGCCTAGAAGGAGTAGGGAAAGGTAGTGACCGGCCATTGACCCAGAGGAGTGGGGGAAGGAGTGGGGGAAGGGGGGGGCTCCATTTTTTCGGGGGGGAGGGGGGGGAGGGGGGGAGGGGGGGAGGGGGGGAGGGGGGGGTCATTGACCTTTCCGGTCATTGCCCCAAAACCCCCTACTACTCAGGTGAAAGTCGGTCATCAGCGGCAGCTGCCCGGAGTAATTGCTCCACTATAAAAACCAGGTAATTGGCTCGGGCATCTGCCCAGGGAAGTGGGCCGCTGCTAGGCTATAAAACTAGACTGCTCATTTGCGCTGCGACCATTAACTTACTGGCTTTCATGTTGATTGCATCGTTATAGCTACTACATTATTTATGTTCATTTACTTCTAACCTTACCACATAGTGTTTCATTACTACATATTGTTTAGTTAATTCTAACCTATAACTCTATTTTGTTAGTACATGACATTCTGTTTCATTTATCTCTTTATAACATATTTTATTTCTCAGTCTTCTTTTGACTTCAACATATAACACACCTCCTGTAATGGTTGCTCAGAGTTTAAAATTGAAACTGTTGCGAACACAACACATATTACAAAATAATTCTAAACTTTCAGTTTCAAAGTCTAAAACTAATTTAAGTAAAGTAAGAAAGCGGTACAGTTTTAACCCATTATACTCTTCAACAACTTCACGGGTTAATGTTGATGATAGTATTATTCATGACATCTTGCGTTATATGTTACACTTCAACAATTTTGAACTTGTTACACCTATCGACTGTGTTCAACAAGTTTTTTTATTTTACCCCCACTATTCCTTATATAAGTGCTCTCACCACAATTCCTACTTTATACTCCTCTATTCTCAACAGCTGAGCTAAGATTTGAGGTTAGAATTATCCATGGCGGCCGCCATGTCTAGTTCAGTTTCACCACATAGAGTCGGCGACCGGTTATTGGTCTAAAGGAGTGGGGGAAGGGGTGGTGGGGGGAAGGTTGCCATTTTATAAGCCCTCTCCCTAGGCGGCGCTTCTCATTCGATCGCCAACTTTCAAACGAGAAACACCTCTCCCATGGCACAAATCAATTATCCCGCTATCACCAACTACTTCAACTTAAAACTATTTCTGGTGATAGTTGGATAGAATTTTTTAAAACTTACTCTGGATGACCTTGACATATTTTCCACATCTCAGTTATAAGTTTGAATTTCAATTTTCAACTAACTCTTAATTTTTCTTCAACTGTTAGAGTTTCGTCAACACCGACGAATTTCAATTTTGAACTAACTTTTAATTTTATGCTCAAATTCACTTCACCTTAACGCCAACACTATCGCCATCTCCACCCCAACCTATATGGCATAACATATAACTACAGCATCTCATATATACCCTCTAACCCCCACCAGAAGCTATGTGACATGGCAGCTGGCACCAGCTGCCACGGCACGTGGCTCGGGGGGCAGCTGATCTGTGCCAGGAGTGGCTTTTTCCCACTACTACCAACTCTAAACAGTTAACAGCTGTTTAAACATTCTACTTAAAATCATTTTAGATTCCTTGCTTAAAATTATGTTCCTTTATTTTTTTACTTTTTGTTGTTATTTTGTTACTAAAATGGCAACCCAAATGCCAATGTTAAAAATTGCGATTTTAAAACTTAAATTTAGAACAAATTAGATTTTTCCTGGGATTGAGGCTGTTTCTAAATTTATTTTTGGGCCAAAACACTCTTAAATGTGAAGTTTATACAAAATCTAGATTTCGAGATCGTGGAACACACATCCCTTCATACATTGCTCTTATTAGTACCGGTATAGGATTATTTTCATTATTTTCACTAATAGTTCCCTTTTCATTCATGGAGTGGTTTGGTTTTTATTATCTATGTTAGAACCGTTTTGCTGGAATTATCTAAAACGTGTTTTGGATAAGTGGTGCAATTTGAAATATCCTATAAAAGACTAACATACTTATCTTTGTAAAAATAATGAGACAAAAATTTAAAGAATTTCAAAATTTTAAACATTTTAAATACTTGTAATCTGTTATGCTCAAATGAAGTAAGAATTTCTGTCTTAGTAAAATATTTCGTAGGTCATGTTAAATTCAAGAGCTGGGCCGGGAGTTTTAGGTTACACGATTATAATGAAGCAATTCGAAAGGTAGGGTCCATTGTTCCGTTATGACCTAATTTTTACATCATCGTCTGTTTTAGAAGCTTGAACTATATAATTGGTTTATAACTTTTTTTAAGGATTTTTCTTTTGCCATTACGTTTGGATTTTTAGGTTAACTCTATACACAAAACTTCTTTTTTATCCATTAGGTATTTTGCTTGAATATTAAAATTATTGCTATGACTTTAGCTTACTCATACAATAGCATTTAAATTCTACTTTTATAAAAGGTGAGTTTACACTAAAATTGGTAATCAACTGGTCAACAAGTTTTACTGATATAGCAACAACACACGTTTTTGTTGGTATAATGGTATAAGTGAACAGCTTTTGGCTGTCAAAAGTTCTCTCTACTGCCACAATATTCTAGAGAAAGATCAAGTAAAAAATGCCGAAAAACATAAGACCAATGTTAAAAATTGCGATTTTAAAATTTAATTTTAGACCAAATTTTATTTTTCCTGGGGTTGAGGCTGTTTCTAAATTTATTTTTTGGACAAAACAAACAAATTTAGGGGGGAATTTTTTAATGTTCATATAAAATTCAACAAACTATTTTATGTTTGCAAGAAAAATACAAATTTTGTTTATTAGTTAATTGTTCAGTTAAACAGTTAACTAATTTTATTAATAAATCATCATCAACAACTTCTTGACTGTATAATTGATATCATGATTAATATCTTCATTATCTAATTTCCAAAGTTATATTATTGGTAATGTGCGATCTATTAATGTGGAATTGGGTGCTACCGATGCATGACTATCGACGTGATGTAGACGGCTGTGACTGGCCCTAGCCTACATTGTGTTTCCTCTCTCCGCCACTATAGTTCTATAATTCCTCAAAATGGGGGGGGGTCTCGATAAGTCAACAGTACAAAAATGTTAAAATAACTGTATAAACAAAACTTCCCATAAAAAACCTGAAAAGATTTTCCTAACTTTCCCTTTCCCCCCCTAAACATCGATCCTTTTGGAAAAGTTTTCAGGGGAAATATCCGCCCCATTGATACGGAACAATCGTGGGAAAAGTGTAGTTAAGAGGGGACTCTCCACAATAATGTTTGGGGGGGGATGTAAAAAATAGTACGGCAACATGGCAAAAACATAGGCTATCTGTCAGTTAGTAGTGGGGAATGGCTACAGTTGGCTCAGTTCAAGGCCATTGGTTGGAAGAGGCAGGTGTGGGGTTGGAAGTGTGGGGTGACAGTGATGGATGGGTTTGGGAAGTGGGTCAAGGTCATTTGGAGGGGGTTTTTAAAAAGTGGGAGCCTCAGGGGCTCGGTGGGAATGGGGAGGGGTGGGGTGGCGCCGGGCCGCGGGAGGTTTTAGTTTATTTTTAAAATTAAATCAAAGTCGTGTTCTTGTGCAGAGAGGTGTTGAAGTGTCGTCCACTGGTGAGGGAGTGGTAGACGCCGAAGGCGGTGGCGAAGAGAAGGTAGACGCACAACATGCACAGTACGCATTTGAACAGTTGCAGCAGGCGAACCATCCCTTGTTGATTTTCCGTTTCCAATTGCAGTCTGTTGATTTCTAGTTTGAGTCTGTCCTCTTCCAATTGTGTTTTAAGTGAAAAATCATCCATCATGTTTGTGCGCTTGTTTTAATTTCTGTTGGTGAAACGGGAGCGGTGTTGACGGTCGGAAAGTTGGCGATGAAATGAGAAACGAAGATGAGGACAGGGCATATTTACTGGAAAGTGGTGGGGGGTTAAGAAAAACAGTTGTGTGTCCGATCAAACGTCATCGTCAGCTGTTGGTGTATGTTTGGATGATGCAGGAGTGAGTTCTAGCAAACCATCTTCATCTTCACTCTTAACTCTATCGCATGTTGGACAACCGTAAGCAAGTTCCAAATTCATAGTGATGCAGTGGAATTTGTCTATAATATCTTCTAAAGTTCCCATTATATCTTTTAAATCATGTCTTGTTCTAATTACAAAAGTAGATTTCATTAGTGCTAGCGGATCGTTGTTCATCGTACGGGAGTCGGGAAACAAATGGCGAGCGTTAGTCAGCGGCTCGCTTATATGCGGGCAAGGGCGGTGGAGGGGGAAGTGGAGGGGTGGTGGCGTGGTGGGGGAAGTGGAGGGGTGGTAGCGTGGTGGGGGAAGGGTGATATACCCCCATGCGAACCGTTGGCCAGCGCATTTCGCAGCGAAACGCCGCTCGGGTAGGTAGTAGGAGGTGTACTAAGATAAGCATTAGTTGTATTTTTAAGTTAGGAATACTAATAATGTTTGTAAATTAAATATTAAATATTAAATTTATATTTAACCAGAGCTTGCATTTCTTGTTCCTCGTCGTTTAATTCAACAATTTTAACACCATTAGTTGTCTGTTCCTCTTCCCCTGCACTTTGCGACGATGAAGACATGGAGGTGGCAGAAGATGATGATGAGGATGAAAATATTTTAGTAGGATTGACATATTGCACTGTGATGTTGATCCATCTTAAAGGATAGGTGTCAATAAGTGTAAGTAAGTTTTGGAATAGGGTTTCCATCTCTTCTCTGTCGGTAATTAAATGTTGAAAGGAAATGAATTTATCATCCATGTTGTTGTCAGTGCGAGTAATGAAATAAGAATGAGAAGCGTATCGAATGATCCGTAGAATATATGTTGTAAAAAATAAGTGGTGGGGGTAATCTCAAGGTCAATCAAATGGAGTTTCAAAAAAGGGCTGCAGTCAGTGACTACAGCTATACATCTGAAGCTTCAACAGGATCAGTAGACCAATCTGATCTGTACTTGCACGCACTTATGATACATGTACAAAAGTCGTCTTTATAATATGCATTGCACTCTCGACAATTGACAAGTTTTTCCGGATGAAATTTGATACACCTCTGGGGACAGCAAGTGTGGAAGTATCGTGATTTATAAATCTTGATGGTTCGCAATTCCGGTGGTGGTAGTTGCTTTGTCTTGCATTTGCAGTAACAGGATCCAAAGAATTCACACTTTGTACAAGCTAATCCGTCTACCATCCATCTTCCTAAATCGGTGCATTTTTGTTCACAACAGTAGCGCGGTGCGTCCTCGTTTTTCTTCTCTTCCATGTTGGCGCTTCTAAGTGTTGGCAAGAAATGAAGTTGTATAGTGTAGGATAGCATGTTTTATAGACTAGGAAAAGTGGTGGGGGTAATCTCAAGGTCAACCAAATGGAGTTTTAAAAAAGATCATCTTACAAGTGTAAGATGTATTTATTTAAGATACTGAGTTTTCATCTTCTTTTTCTTTCTTTACATCTTGTTTGTATTTTTCTTTTTCTTCTTTAGCCATGGCGATGAGATCTTCAGTGGAGAGTGGATGTACTTCAGGAAATTTTAGAATTAATTTTGGTTGGAACCCCTCTTTAGTCAATACTTGAAGATCGGACGTCATTTGTTCTACACTTTGATAGTCTTTTCCGTAGATTTTTCCATTAAATTCAATCATCATTCTGTACAACATGGTATTAGTAGTTGTTTTCGCTGCGTCAGTTGGAGAGCAAATGATGATTCTGTTAGGTTACACGGTCCTTTTATAGATGCTACAGCGATCACTTGATATTATTTAACATTAGTAATATTTCTGGAACTTAACATTACTTTGAGTAGATGGTGTTGTAGTTGAAGGTTGTGTGGAAACGAATACTTCTTCGTTGCAGAACTTCTGTTTAGGAAACATCCTCATGTTGTTAGAGTAAACATCAATATTTAAACGATAACCACCGGCAAGTAACACTCGCAGTTCATTAGTAAAATCGTCGAGTTCTTCAAAAGTTGTAATGGTGGTGGTATCATATGATGCACACTTAACCTTAAGAGACATGTTGTTATTCGTAATAACTGGAGAGCCAACAGAGATGTGTACAGCACGAAAGGTAGTCGTAGACTGATGAGATCCTCAAGAAAAATACGGCCTTTATATACCCTCGAAACTAGGTCAAGGTCATCCAAACGTGTTTTTTAAAAAAAGCAACATATCGATAGTGCAGAAACACTATCGATATGTTGCCTTTTCTTATTATTTTTTTTTTCATTTTTACTTTTTATTTATTTAAAATCAGTTACACACATGTACAACAATATATATAAACTACAGACTAGTTGCTAGTAGGCATAACATGAAGTGTAAGTTCAGTAGAGTTGGTTCCGCTAGGACCGTGAGATGCCAAATAGAGTGCGCCGGGGTGAATCAGTCGTAAATCTTCATTCTGCAGCAGTTGAACGAAGCGTTTGGGAAGAAATACTTGAAATTTCGGTTCATCACCAGGTGTGTAAGGTGCTTCACTCAATGTGCAATTGATGGCGTCTCCAATTGATGTTTCCATCTTCTTAATAGTGTGAATAATGTAATGTTTTTCTTCCTTCAATTCTGAACATTTCTTTGTCGGTAGTATTGTAGATTTAGAATGTTTGTTGAATTGATCAACAAGTGACTGTAGAAAAGTTTGCGATGCTATTATTTTCTTCTTACTATTGTTCGTCTTCTTCTTCTTGTGCTTGCGCGTCAGAGGTGTTGACTCCTCGGAGGTTAGAGTAATACTCATGCATTGTCATAGTGCCGCTCTCGCTTTTATACCCATCGCTTCCCCCACCACTTTGCTGGAGATAGACATTCAAACGATATGCGTTCTTTAAAGCACATTGAGACTGCCGATGTTTAAAGTTTTTAGATGCAATACAGATGTTAGCAAAGTAGCAATAAAAATCTTTCTCCATTTGCACATTTATCACTTCAAGGTTTGTATATGCTTGTATCCAATTTGCTTTTTCCAATCCTCTTGTAAAAATAGTTTTGAACTCTTTGCAGAAATGATTCATAATGTGTGGCATCATATTGTAGGTTATAAAACCTTCATCCCATGTTAGATTATGAAAATGTTTCATCAACCATTTGTTTGTTACTTTAGCTTTGGTTGTTAATCTGTTGAACGGCAAAGGAGGCATGAATAAAAAATGATAAACAACAGATGTTATCATATCTAGTACCACTAACTCTTTGATTATAAAATTTCCATCATTACCACGGAATGCCTGAAACTCTATGATACCTCGCTTTACTTCCATTATTTCCGTCTTCTTAGAGAATGAAACTCGTTTATCCATGATGACGTTCAGTACACAACTGGTATGTCAATGCGGATTGACAGCCTTTTATACTCCATCATTCTTCTTCTTCTTACTTACAATATTCTTTGTCTGTTTAATTTGTTGTTGATTGTTGATTGTTGAAACGTGATTCGTTTTCCTTATTTTCTTGATTTTCTTCTTCATTTAAATTAAAGTTGGTTTGATTGCGGTGTAACTGTCTCCACATCTCTACTTCATGCGGTATCCTATTGAAGATTGAAGTATCTACTGGACCGTATAGGATTGGAACATATGGTTGTCTATCCAATGCATCAATTAAATAATCTTTGATAATTGTACTTGAGAATATTAGCTGTTTTAAATATCTAGTTATAGGACCAGTAGCACAAGTTAAAGCGTAAAACTCTTCTTTTGTCAAATGTATTTTTATATTATATTTAGTTAAATCTCTAAATCGAACTAGTTGTTGACCACGTTGTTTAACAATATCGATTTCAATATTTGATTCGAACAAACCTAGTTTTGTTTTTCTTCCAAACGTATTGTTACTCAAATAGCATTCCAAAAGATGTATATGTTTCATAAAAGATTCCCAAGAAGATTCAGTGAAGGTTACCATTTTAGATCCGTGATTCAAAATAACAGTTGGAGAGTAATCCAATGATTTCATTACTCCAGCAGACACAGTCTTTGTCATACAAGAAGAAATAGGATAAAATATTCTAAGAAATACCTCCATTAAGATGTTGGTAGAAATGTTATCTTCAATTTTCCTTTTCTTCGTTTCTTTTTCAACTTCCTCTTTGTCTGTCTTCTTATGTTTAAACTTGAGGAACTCTTCCATTTCCTGTTCAACTTGTCTTTCTATATCCAAACTATTGTCAGCCATAAGAGGTGTAGTTTCTTCATTAGCACTTGATGTAGTAGAACTCATCTTGCGGACGATGTTACCCATACGACAATCAAAGATGAAATGAATTTCCAGCTCTTCTTTCTCGCTTTTATACTCGCAGATGACCTAGATATTGTTGATCTTTTGTAAAAACCTTACAAATCGCGCAGATGTTGTATTAATCCTTTTTAAAGTACATTCTTCACAATTCCTGTCAGCGGTGTGTAAGTAACTATTTTGTCATGTAGAATTAAACAGTATGCTGAAGTTCCATCTGGTATTTTATCTTCAAATTCCATTTCAATTTTTATATCTACACTTGAAGATTTCACAGATTCATTTTGTTTTGAACAATCGATTACGACAATTGGAGCTTTTGAATAAAATTGTTCTGGTGATAAGAGTGGTGTATTCGTCTTACCATAATATGACGATTGAAATCTTGCATACATGTCATATAGAATGGAATAACGTTTCTTGTCAAATGAAACATTTAAACTGTCATATGGAAAGAACTGAGAGTTTAGAAAAACTTTGCAATTCTTTATCTTGCAGTGGTCAAATTGACCAGCGTGCGCAGTTATAACATCTTTTCGTTTAGTCTGAAAACCGACTATTATGTACCTTGCCCGTTCTAAATAAGTAGAGGTTTTAACAGTCCATGTTTGTCTTTCTGTTTGAGGCAATATGGGGTATTCATGAAATTCCCAACTCCTAAATGGTATCACAATATCACGGTCAGATTTTAATTTTTTCAATAATAATACTCGATGTTCATCCGCCAATCTGACATGAGGTACTCTCCATACAACTTTATCCAATTGAAGTTGCCATTCCAAATCGGCATCTTTAGTTCCACTTGGCGCTTGTATTACATCCTTATTTGTTGAAGATCTGAGCAGTACCAGTTCTTGCTTTACGTTTATTATTATTCTTTTGTAATCTTCTGCGAATCCCAAAAGCAATCGTAAAGGTACATTAAAATCAAAGTAACCTTTTGAATTAGGAGTAATAGTGTCTTTATCAGGAGTCACCCATCCAGCCGAGATCAAAGAATTCTTTTCATGAGGTGTTATTGAAGTCAATCCTTTTAAAGTTGTTGATATACCAACTTTTTTTGTTGAATCAACTGTTACTCCAGATATCTCATATCTAATTTCATCAAACAGATATGCCATAGGGTTATTTATAAAAGGAACAGTTGAACCAGATTTTCCATCCAATGTTGTTACTCTTCCTTCGATATATAAATAACTTTCACATGGTAATGTGTAGATATCTTGTTGTTGAATGGGAATTCTTATTTCATCATTATTATTTAATTTTGATGAAGTGTAAGGGTTGTGAGTGTGATATTCCTTCTCCCATAGGGTTTCGTCGAATGTCGGTCCTTGTGCTATATCCAGTATATCCATGGTTGGCAAGTTTTAGTCCGATCTTCTGTAGGAAGCGTATGTTGTCCGGTGTTAACTCGTCGAATGTTGAGGAGCTACTGAGCTCCCGACTCTTCCGTTGTGGTTTAAATGATAATCCCATGTTGACTTTATGTTGCCGCTCTGATATGTAACCGTATAGTTATTGTTTCTCCTCTAAAGTCAACACTAATGCCGTCTTGATCCAATATGTTCAGTACGATGTCTGAAATGAAACTGGTGTTTAACGGTAGGTATATCAGGTTTTGTGGCTTCTCAACTATTTTAAAACCAGGAGCTACTGTCGGGTAAAATGTGTGTAATATATGTTGATTTACTCCATCTCTATATGATCCGTGTATAATATTACACGTTACATCAATACTGTTCACCTTTAATATTGTTACTGTTGTATCGCCAGTATAATCATTTCCAGGAGCTAAAATTCCTTTCTTCTTTGAAAATCCGAGCAAATTGCCGATTGAGTGGTCTAAGCTAAAATCTATATAATACTTTGAAGTTATTTCTGCTTTTAATGTATTATTATTACCTTTTATAGAAATATTTTCTTCTCCAAGTTTCTTTTGTAATACTTGGTTTATATCGTCTATTTCATATGCTCCTGTAGATAATGGAATTATTTTTAATTGTGAATAATTTCCTTTTTCATCTTTACTCTCATAATAATGTAGTAAATTATTTTTTCCTTCTGTAACATTGGGAATTGAATTGTATGTAGTCAAATCCAATAATGCTGCTTCCCATAGTTTGTCCGTAGATAAACGTAATGCTGGGAAAAGTGTACTTTTCAATGTTGACGAATTTCCACTCAGCGACACTGTATACGATGACATCTTAAAGCTGACTGACGCTCTTCGCTAGGAACTCCAAACATAAATGTCCGCATATTTCCGTATTGCTATGTTGCTCTCTTTTGTAGTTGTAGAATATATTATTGCAGTTCCGAAAATAATGTTGAAGTTCTTTTGGTGGCAGTAAATTTACAAAACTATCAAAGTAGTAAACATTTTTTCCAAGTTTTTTATAACATACCCAATGAGTACCTGGTCCATAATTAGAGTCTAAATTTACTATTCCAGTTTCATTTTTCCACACTCTATTTGGTAATGTATCTTTCATAAAAACTGAAGAATGGTATTTTTAAACATTTCACATATTTTGACAATTGATAGTTTGTTAATGCTTCATTTGGAATTATCAATTTATTCTTCTCATTTAATACACACGGTACGGTCTTAAGTAAAGACCCGATCCGTTTTTTACCATTGACCATATGGATGTTTTCTTGACTTTCCTTTTAGGGTTAGTGTGACGTCTTCTTTTGATGTTCCCGCCTCTTTTTGCAGCTTCTTTTTTACTAGGTTTTCTCCCGCGTCGTCTTCCACCACCAAACTTAGCTTTCGTCTTCATGGCTGTTGTCACTGCCCAAGCTGCTGCTTTTTCCGCAATACTGGCGTCACTTGATTTAACCCTTTGCCAAGCTTTTTCCGCTAGCGCTCTATCCGCTATTGATCTATTTGTTGAATCTGCAAACTTGGAATACGCTATATCGTGTTCTTTGCAAGCTTGATCTAATTTATTAATTCCAGGATCTCCTCTTGCTAAACGTTTTGCCAACTTAGTTCCGGGTCCACAATATTGATAGCCTCCGGGCAAATGAAATTCGTATGGTAAAGCGTCTATTGCTCGATTTAGAACAGCACCAACAGGAATCCGTCTTAGCAGGGATAACGCAGCTGATGTTATACCACGTCCTTTCTTGCCGCTGTCTTGACGACGACTGAGCGTTGCGGTCTTCATTATGTCGTCTTATATAACCAGCGTGTTTACTCCACGAGCTGCTTTACATAAATGAATAACACATGCACAATTTTTATATTTAAATACTTAATTATTCAAATTAATTATATACTGATTTATAATTCTATTTTTAATCCAAGCTTCTCGTTCATCGGGTTGAATCATCACATGACTCGTTGTACTAGCTATATGATTGTGGGTATCGATAAGTAAATTGCCCACTATTCTTATTAAACAGTCTAAAGTTACAGCATCTTTTGGATGTTGGGGATCGTGTAACTGCATAATACGTTTATCATTACACGTGTAAGCAGTTGAATCACTTTTCGACGTTGTTATGACTTGTCCAATAGTAGCAGCATCATTTAAATCTTCTCCTGGTAAAATATTAATTATTTTCTTCATCTTTGCATCATATTTGGTCCCAAAGTGTTTATCCCAAGTTATTGTTTGTCTCAATGTAACACAATCATCATCTTCATAACCAGGATAAATATCTTTTATTCTTCTATTACGACCATTGTATGTACCTAATGTACCACCACTCGCAATTAATGTTTGCACCATTAGAGGTACATCTGTATCTTTTATACCAAATCTTCCATTTGTTATTGTTTTATGTCCTGCATCCCATTCATCATTATTTCCTTGCATTAAATCAAACTTTTCATTTTTATGTATAAATGTATCTCCTCGCTTTAGCACGGCATCTTCATGTTTTACAAAATTTGATGTTCCCCTTTTTAATTCTTTAGATAGTTGTTCCATAGTAACAGCGTCTTTTGGTTGAGAACCGAACTTTACATTTGACAACGCTTTTCCATGACAATCAATTTCATCAGCATCTTGTAAAATACAGTTGTCCTTGATGTATTTCAGGTTTACAGCATCCCCGTCTTCCTTTGGGTACCCAATGTCATTTATAATAAATTTATAAAAAGAAAATCCGCGTTGAGTCTTTTCCGGTATTATAGAATGTAAATATTCTTTATTAACTGAATCTTTATCATTTTTTGGATTTGCCACGTTGGTTATTCTATGATTCCCAGCATCATATGTCTGTCCATCTTTTAAATTATTACCCCATTGCAATTTTAAAGTATTTAAAAGTTCAGATGATAAATACTCTTTAGTAATTGCATCAGAACTGTCAGTTGGTTTACCAACATTAATTATTCTATGTGATTTAACATCATAAGTATTCTTGTTTAATTTTAATGATGTTGAAGTTGCTTCTTTTACTGTTTTTAAATTTGCTCCATCTGTATCTTCTTCTGGGTCTTTAACAAATTTTAGACTTTGTTACTCATATCATAGTCACCTTCAGGTGTTTGCGGCAATCCACTTCTTTTTCTGTTTTCTCCTCCTTGTACTCCTACCCCGGAGTACCGTCCGAACTTGTCAACGCTCATGATTGAACTGATCCACTGTATGCTCACTGCTCTCTTATATATCCGTGATGATTTATACAATTATTCCACGATTTCGAAGTTCGTCAACCAAAGCCACCCATTCATTATTTAAACCTGTATGACCAGCTTCCATGGCTTCATGTAATAGTCTCATTCTATCAACCAATTTGTTTATATCATTATAGTAAATCACATTTGTATTATATAGGTTTTTCATTAAACCTTTACCAGATGTCGAAGTTTCTCCTTTTTTCTTTTTACCATATTCATCAATAAGTGATAAGTCCATAAGTGATAATGACTTCCTCTTAAGCGGTTTCTTCACAGCAGGTGCAGTTCGTAATGTTGGTAGTTTTTTCAGGGGAAACAATCTTTTTATTACAACTGTATATTTAGTTGCGCGTGTTCTATTTATCATTGAATCTTTGGAGTAATTCTTCTTATGAGCATTAGTATTTTGCAAAATTTCTTTAAAAGTATTTAAATCTTGAAGCGTATATCTTATAGGTATATTTTTGAAAATCAGTTCAAATAATCCTTTTGTTCCTTTATATTTATGCTCACCAATAACAATATCATCATCTTCAGTCAAATGTACTTTTGAATCTCCTATTTTTAATTCATTTCCATCAATTCTCGCACCATATACATGTGACTTGTGTAATTTTGGGTTATTTTTTATTTCATGTAACATCTTCATGATATACTTTCTTCCAAGAGGTCCTTGTTGCAATATATCACTACTTAATTTTGTTAGATTTGGAATTGATTGTTCTGCTTCAGGTATATGTTGTTCTTGTTCTTCTTCTTTTTCAACATTTATTTCTGGTTCTTCTTGTCTTGTTTCTTCTTCTTCTTTTTGAGAAACTTCACTATAACTTGTGTAAGAATCATCATCATCTTCTTCCTTTTTCAAACTCTTTACTTCAAATTTAGAAACAGGTAGCAAAACATCTCCTTCATAATGAGGTTTACCAATAGTTTCTGTTATCTGTTTTAAAGGTTCTGTAATAGGCTTAAATGTAGTCTCCAGGAATTCTTCTCTTTCATTCAAACCCATTCTTAATGCTCGATTTTTAAGTCTAATCGAGTCACTCAGTGATTTTATTTCTTTTAATAGTTTTTCTTGGTTCACCATGTTTACGCTGCGAAGACCAATCTATTACTAAACGTATCATCAATCGTTCAATCGATTAATACAAATTTATCCAACCCTATACGATATCTTCCATTTTTTATAGCTTCTTCTTTCACAATAACAAGAAATCCATATTTTTCAGCCCATGCTTTGCCACACATTTCTTTAAATTTATCAAATGACATGTCTGCATTTACATGATCATTATATATGTGCTTTAAATTTGTTTCATCTTGCTTGAAGATAATAAGTAGATTTGCATTATCTCTTATTAGTTGTTTTGGAATTTTACTGTAAGTTTGACCAATATAAATGCTATCAATATTGTAATGTCTTCCCATGGCAAAATAACTTCTAATAGTGTCGTGATTTTCACAAGATACATCATCAAATATAAATATAGAAAATGGTTTAGCCTCGTTTGGCTCCATTATAGTTTCACTAGCATTAAACTTGTAAAAATTAACTTCAGGCACACTTGCAAGTACCTTATCCAATAATTGGTATTTGGGTTGTTGCAAAGATTTGGAAAAGATGTAAATGTTGTTGAAACGTAATCCTTTAGGATTTGTTATTAAGTTAAAAACCACATTCGTCTTTCCACAATTTGACGGTCCAGTTATGAAACATCTTATTGTGTTTGGCAGTAGTTCACCATGTTTTCCATGATTTAACTTGTCGTTGTCAACTGTTAATTCATCAATATTATTAATAAAAAATCGATCCTTTTGTTGCACAATCTCCATCTTGTGTAAAGGTTAAACACATAATGAGTTCACAAATTGCTACACCAAGTCTTTTGTAGGGATCCAAGAGTCTTCACTTTTATCAAATCCCAACCAACGTACTTTAACCTTATCCTTTTTTCTTTGTAAAATTTTTTCAACAAGATATACATCCCCAACTGATGATTTTAACAGCTCGTGTCCGTAGAATCCACCTTCAAGTAATTCTCCCTTGTTGTCTTTTAATATGTAAGTTTCAGGTATTGTCGGTTGCACTTTATAGATTGTAAACACTTCATTAGTCCAGTTTGGCAGATACCTTTTACTAAATACTCCTTTATACTTACTTATACGAACTTTATCATCAACTTTAAATGTTTTAGGCTGCATTTTTTCATGTATAGGAGTTGTATTATTCCTAATACGTTTTAATACCATCTTAGCATTACCGCTATTTACTTGGTTAGGTTTCATACCAATGGTTCGATGATACTTGTTGTTATATTCTTTTATAAGTTGCGGTAAGATATCATACCAAACATATGATCCTCGTTTGGAAAATGTTTTATACATTGCTCCTTTTAATGTTCTATTGAATCTTTCTATTATTGAAGCTTTAACTTCAGAATTTGTAGAATAATGATTTATTTTATACTTCTTCATTAAAGCTGCAAAGACTTTGTTAAAATACTCTTTCCCATCATCAGTTTGTAGATGTTTGATGTTAAATTTATTTCTTTGTATAGCCGTTTCCATAGCTTTTGTAACACTTTTACCAGTCTTGTCCTTTAGCGGTAAGGCATCAGCCACTTTAGTAAAACAGTCTATAATCGCTAAAATGTATTTGAATCCTTTATTCAACTTACTATGTGGTATCATTTCAATGAGATCGGCTTGGAAAAGATCATTCATTCCTTTTATAATTGTATTTCTTCTAGGAAATTTTCTTCTTGCCGGCTTATGAAGTTCATTTACAATCTTGTTCCTTAAATCTTCCATCTTCAGTTGTGTCTTCCACACCGCTTGTAAGAGTACTGATCTCTAAAATGGTTTATCCTCTTTTATATGGTTAGATTATAGGTCAAGGCCATATTACATTGGTGTAAAAAAGAGGGAACATGACATTGGGCTTGTCATGTCCCCTCTTCTTTACGGAAAGGAAAAAGGAAGAAGGTAAAGGACGAAGAATAGGTTTACTGGTCGATATGGTATAAGGAGTAATGTCCGAATGGTAGAGTTTTTATATTATCTTCCAGGATGTACCTCTTGTCATCCTTACAACTCAAAGCCCATTTGGTTTGCTTTACACTGAAGAGACGATGGTTGAAGCTTCTTATGGTGTTAAATGTTGCTGTTGTCTCAACATTTTCAAATAAGCATCTCTTGTATTCTTCAAACTGTACATTCTTCTTCAGGTATGAGGTTTTTATACCCTTGGCCTTCTTTACGATTTCATGTTCTCTTCTTTCATTTTTGTACAGTTTAAATGAATATAGTTTAGACATTAAAGCTACAACCTCTTCCATTGGCACGCCATTTGTCTCGTCTTTGAACTTTCCTAATACCTTTTTATTTCTACCGTTGTCGTAGTTGGGATGGTTTTGTGGATAATCAGAAAAGTCAAAGTCAGTAGTATATATAAAAGTACGTAGGTCTTCATACATGTCTTCTGTTTTTATCCAATAAATAAAAGCATCTGTATCCATATATGCAATCCCGATGTTTTCTCTTCCATAAAACTTCACCATCTTGTTGTAGTGAAAGTCATACATGTGGGTTTTAGAAATATCCAAAATAGACATTCCCACATATAGAGGACGATCCATTGTTATTGAGATCTTGTTCATGGAAACAGCTACAAGATTTTTGTTGATTATTATGGACGATCCGAAGTTAGGTTTTTGTACCAGCTTTTGTAGTTTCACCGGATCACTAACTAATTTCACATTCTTATGCTTTCTTTTGTTTTCCAGTGTCTTGCCAAATATCGCATTATTCATCAATTTAAAAAAGTCCTTTTGAAAATTAGATGTAGCCGCAGTTCTTCTTTTTGTGTTATTGTCAATGTATGACTTTAACCAACAGGATTGAGAAAATTGTAAAGCTCTATTAATTTTTGTTATTCTCAATCCTAATTCTAGGGCTTGTTGTATTACCCAATAATGAGCAACATATCTTGATTTGTTGGTTAAAGTCATCATCAATTTAGGCCATCTACCAGTTGGTGATATTTCCGTCTTGGCCAGTAGAGGTAAATCATAATGGTGGTCATGCAAATGTTCAGGGTACTCGATGTCTACATCCAAAATATAACCAGTATCTCCATGTTTTGCCATGTCCATGATGTTTCCAATAGAATCAGGGTCTACCCATTTAAAGTCGCCATATGGGAGAGGATTCGACATGGCCCATCCATAAAGGTTATTTGCATCAAAATAACCTAAATATGTACTTGGTTTTGATGCATCAAAATTGGGCAGATATTTGTTATTTGCCTTTACATGTCGTGTTACACTTTGAGTTAATCCTCCTCGAACACCTGATTCCAACATCAGTATCATGTCTATATCTGTAAGAAGTTGGAGTTTACAGTTAGTTTCCTTCAACATTGCTTGCCAAGCTAGTCCAGGTGATGTACAAGAATGCAGAGGGTCCAGTCCATACGCCTTAAAACATGTATTTCTAAACTCTTCCATTATATCACAAAGTAAAGTTACATCTAGTTTAACATAAAAGTCCGAATATTCTCCAAGTGTTTTGAATCCTAATTCATTCCAAACTCTACACGCATGTTCATAATCTTCATGGGATATATCCGTATCGTATAGTTTACTTTTGAATTCTTCTTTTGGTGGAAGGGATGTTTCATTAAATCGTTCTAAGCTATCTATATAATCATATGGGAAAACACCTTTGCGATGAACTAAATTAACCTTGTCATTACTTACAATCTTCTTGGTTTCTATTAAATCTTCTGTTCTCAGGTTTTCAGAAAGTTTCATTAAACTAGATGGCATAAAACGGTAAGAGTCTAAAAACCGAAGTTTGATATTTCCAACTTTTTTAGTAAAACTTATAAACTTCTCCATGGTTTCTGCTATGACATCAATTTCTCCATTATCTCTTCCTAATTCCGGAATGATAAAATGCGCATCATAACCACTAAGGTTATGTAATATTACAGGTATATTTGTGGGGATCTTGTAGTTGATATTGCAGCTGTTACATGCAGCACCTCTATAATACCCTGTCAGATGGTCATGATCATGAACCTTGTGATTTTCCACAGTAAATTCATTTGTACATAAATAACAAACAGTCGCATTTTCGTGTTGAATCTCTTCTTCTTCATCCAAAGGTATCATTGGTATAATATCACTGTACAATCTTTCGACACTTTCTGCTATTATATACAACTGATCAAGGAATATTTTAGAAGCATTAACACCACGATAGACGATAGGTTTTGAAGTTAAATTAAATCTATTTAGATGTTCTTCAGAAAGAGTAGATTTAACCATTAAACAAAAACTGTTTGGATCATGTGTCTGATACTTAACACTTTTCCTTGCTACATCGCCATCATTATTTTCAATAGGCACTAGTGTCGATTCAAAATCAGCATAGACAACAATGGGAATCCGGTATTGATGGGAGATTTTCTCAAATTTTAACTCCGCCTTACTTGGACACGGTAAGATAATTTTTGCTTCATAGTTGTTGTTACATAGTTTTTTATGCTCTTGTAACCATTCGTTTCCTTCTCTTCTTTCTTCATGGAAATTGAAGCACCTTTTGCAAATTATCTTTTTATTTCTATTTTTAGATAATTGATTACTAACAAGAGTTTCAAATTTTTTTATCCATACATAGTGGGAAACATCACCTTTTGTAAGTAGTAATAAGTCTGTATGATCTGGGAGTTCATTCTTCACCACACGCAATGGGTACACTTTATTCGAACTGTCCAAACCAAAAACATTGACAGATGTTCCAGGGTTTTGTTTTTCAAACTTTGAGATGTCCTTTAAAGCCACTGGGTAAGTCAATCCTTGGAAATTATATCTATATCTTTGTATTTCATATTCTTCACTGGGTCTTACTGCATTGTCAGGTGGTACAAATTTTGCCGTCATTGCATATCTAAAACATTCCATATCTTCATTTTGAATATTTATGCACGATTTGGTGTTTGAAATTTTCTTTGGGAGCGGAATATAACTGCTACCCCTTAATCCATACCCATGTTTATGAACTCTGATATCCATACCCTCAATACTAACCAAACTCCAACCAGATCCTCTTCCTTCATGTTCTTGAATTTTTGTTAAAATTTCTTCCAAACAATCTTCAACTATTGAATTAATATCTGAACTTGCCATTATGGTCTGGTTTTTTGTCATGAATCCTCTTGGTGACATTTCTCCTTCTACATTAGTAAACATAGCATTTAATAATATGCCAAATTTAATAAAATTTAGCCTTTTTAATTCTTCTGTGAGTGTTTTACTTACAATTCTTCTTACTTCTTTAAAAAACTGCTCCAATTCCAATTTTTCATTTTGAATTTTGTGATGCATTACTACTCTACCTTCTAAAGCATATACTTTTAAACTCGGTATTTCATTAGATGGTCCTGCTAATGGTTCTTCATGTTCTTCTTGTTGTTCTTCTTCTTGTTGTTCTTCTTGTTGTTCTTCTCCATATAGTTTTAAATCTTCATATTCGGTTTCTGTTACATCTTCATTATTATTATGGAATAACTCTTTGTGTATTTCTAGTAGAATATTGTCATGAAAAGTTTCTAAGCAAATTTCACATTGATACATCTTGTTGATGTTTACTCTTTGAAATTTAGCAGCGAAATGAAATGCTTCTCTACTGCTCCCTTTTTATAGCCTCCCAGTTGTAGTGGGGGGGGGGGACGGTAAGATTTTTAGTGAGATGTTAAAAATAGTAGTTTAAGACTAAAGCTGAAAAGTAATGATTAAAGCCTGTATTTTCTTCCAATTGCAAATACTCCACATATGCCTCCGCCCATAGCCATAACAGATCACTGTTGCGCCAATATACACCAAAGGTGGGTCTATCATCAACTAAAATTGGTGATGCTATGTTTACTAATCTTTCATTTTCTATCCATGTCATAACTTCAATTACAAACCTTCCTATAATATCCATTGGAGAATTCGGATCCACAAATATTCTTGTTACAACATTTTTACTTAACAAAAGCTCTTCAATTTGTTCATTGTTTTCTACATTGTTTTCTTCATTGTTTTCTTCATCCAACTCCAATACTTCTTCAACTTTTGTATATTTGTTATAAAATATTGGAGCATCTTGGGTAGACATGTTCACTCTAGCTATTACTGGCAATGAATGTCCCAACGCAAACCACAACACTCTTATATAGGCAAGTCAATGAGTGGGGATTTCTTTTAATAATAAATTTTTATTAAAAGAAAATAATTTAATTCTGTCTTCACGAAAATATTACTCTTAATTAGAGCTTTCCAATGATGTATCGCTTGCCCTATTCCGGCGAACCTTTCTCAAGTTATAAGTAAATTTGTTAGCACTTGGCTGGTGGAAGGGGGGGGCGGGGGCGGGGGCGGGGGCGGGGGGCGGGGGCGGGGGCGGGGGGCGGGGGCGGGGGCGGGGGCGGGGGGGGTATGCATGAATGGATTGAGGTCAAGGTCACCAAAAAATAATAATGATCCAAGGTGATGGAGGCGGCCAGGACCGTCTCCACCACCCTGTGTTCCTCAAACACTCCCAATCCCAACCCACAAAGTTACGTCTTGCGAGGGATCCCAATTTTTTTTGCCCGCACGCACTTTGGCGATCCAGTTTGGTGAGCTGTGATACGGGCGGCCAGTCTCGGGCCATTTGGCACTGGGCTTGACCATGTGGTAGTTAGGGACACTGGAACAGCTAGTGCAAGACGCAACTCTAACCTCCCACCCTTAATCTAAACCCACCCAAACATATTTTTGCCTGACCAAAATTAAAAACAAAAATCAAAAACAATAAAAATATGCGCTACCTACGGCACAACGCGCATGTCCCACCCATATTTAATAAAGTTCAATGGAACTTCTCCAATTTACATTTACATTTTAATTTAATCTACCCATCCTAACAGCTAGCTGTGAAATGTAAAAAATTGTTAGTACACAGATAAACAAACACAAACATAGACACACACACACATACCATAAACCAATACTTAAGATTAAAAACACATTTTCTTAAACATAAATTATACCATAACACACCTTAATGCTAACATCGCAATGCGCAATTTAAACCTTAAAACTAACACAATTTAAAACTAATAAATAACGCTTCGCATAAAAACATAGCCACACACACACACACACACACACATACAAAACAAATGTTAAATAATAATAGCCTAATAACAAGAGTAACTCAAATGTATATCGGCCGCTTATATATTTGAGTTCCCCTCTGAGTTCGGAACAACCATCGCGTCCGACGAATTGTTCCGAACTAACTCAGCGATAGTCGCCAAAGAGGTTCTCGGCTCACAAAGTGGTGGGGAGCCTGGAGGGGTTTGAGGGGCGCGGAACTTTCCAGTAAGGTCAGTGGTAAATCCCCAACGGATGTGCTTTGTTACATGTGGGTCGCCCCTGACGCAGGTGGAGCCTTGTGCCTCTTAATTAGCATTAGATAACATCTAATTACATCCGCTGACAAGTACATCCACTGACAGCTACATGCGCAGCTTTCCCCGTCGCGTGCATAACAGCATAACTATCGCAGTTTGTTATCTGCCCTCTTCCGCCGCTTAATTATAGTTCCAACGGAAATTAATCGCCGGTACACGCAGCCTGTGGGAGGTGGCGGGGGCGGGGGGGGGGGGGCTTCCGGTTTCCGGTCCGGTCGGGGGGGGGGGGTCGTGCATGAGTAACCATCCGCATGTATATAAACGACGGGAAGCTCGCGCGCCTCCCATATAGGGAGCTGACACCCCAACGGTAAACAACCAATCCGTGAGTTCATACCACATAGTACTTTAACACACTATTTATTTTAACATTTTTATTATTTTTACACTATTTCTTAACACTACACCAGTTATTTTATATATCTTAATTTTATTTTCGTGTCGAGTTTCCATTTTTTTTTTTTTAACTAAAATATGTTAATTAACATCGTGTGCAGGAAACTCACACTGATTAATTGCAGGTTCCATTCTTACACACCTGTTTCCTCCTTAATATGCAAATTACTCTCTTACTTTAACAACACTTAAACTCTAACCGCTACTTCTCGGTCATATTAATATAATTAGTGCTACACTACGGGATTTACCTGTGCAATAGTGCACGCTATGTTTCCTGCACGTCTGCAGGTAATACACCTTACAATCATATACTTATTGCTACATTACACAAGACATTTCTTGCACACCTGCAGGTAATACACTTGCTGACCGTCTACTATTATAATTATTGCTACAGTACAACAGACATTTCTTGCACACCTGCAGCTTATACACTTTACAACCGTTTAATATTAAAATTATTGCTATACTACAATGGTTACCTGTTCAATCACAGTTGTGGTCCCCCCACTTGATTATCCACAGAGCAATACTTGCAATCCTACAACTGAATAATTAATTAACTTCCGCGATCACCAGTACTTTTTTAAACTATCCATCTCTTCCTCTGACTCTTGTGACCGTAGCCGCAGCCGACTGACAAATAACCGAGCTCTCCCGAACCTCGCTCTTTTATGCGGTTTTCTCGGGGAGGGGGTTGGAGGGGCGTCGCACGTGACTCATCGATCGCATAAAAAGGGGTGTTGCTGCCGCGCGCGCGCCATTTTGGTGGCGGAATCGGTCGGGTGAGGTACTATCCGTTAGTCTCTTGCACTTTTATAACTAACGCTTGTTACTCTAAAATGTGTTTGCACTTAATATGCTAATTAGTCTTTATATTTGTGCACAGGGCATTTCCTGCACACCTGCAGGTGATACACCTTACAACGGTCTACTATTATACTTGTTGCTACAATACAAGATTTACCTGTCCAATTGGCAATTGTAATCCTACTTAGTTGTGCACGGTATATTTCTTGCACACCAGCAGGTCATACACTTTACAACCGTCTAATATTATAGTTAATGCTACAGTACAAGATTTACCTGTACAATTCACAATTGTACTCCTACTTATTCATGCACGGAACATTACTTGCAATCCTGCACCTGAATAATTAATTAACTTCTGCGGCTACCAATAATTTTTTTTTTCGCCTATATGTTTCCCCCTGCTACAACCTTTCGCGGCGCCGCCCGACAAATAACTGAGCTCTCCAAAGTTCTGTTCTTTTATGTCATCCTCTCAGGGGGAGGGGTTGGGGAAGGGGAAGGGGAAGGGGGGGAGGGGGGGGGCCGCACAACCCCCCATATAACGGGCATCGGTACCGCGCGCGCGTCATTATAGTGGCGATAGGGCAACAGTGAACAACTATCCGCAAGTCTCTAACACCTAGTCTAACACTTTTTTACTTACACTTTTTTACTCTAACATATGTTTGCACTTATTATGCTAATTAGTCTCTATATATTCAGGCACACTCGCGGGCGCCGGTCATATACTCGCCGATTGTCGGAGAGTACACATCTCCCCTTGGTATATTATCATGGCTTCGCACTCTTTACAACTAAAACTTTTACGCACAAAACATATTTTACAGAAACAATCTAACTCCACAGTTTCTAAACCGCGTACTACATTGGCTAAGCTTAAGAAATACTACAGTTTTCACCCGTTGTACTTTGCAAAACCTAGCCTGTGCAACACTGCATACTGTACTGATACTGTTTTGCACGCTGTCTTAACTGACATGCTGCAGTATCAACATTTCAATCTTGTTACACCTATTGACAACGCTATCCAATTATTCTTATTCACTATATTACCAGGTTTATATGATCGTTCTTCCTTGGACACATGTCTCATTCTACTGTATCGACTCGCACTGTAAACACCTAGGAGCTCTCCTATCATGCAACTATTATTTTAATTTAATTTTAAAAATAAACTAAAACCTCCCGCGGCCCGGCGCCGCCCCTCCCAAAACCCCCACCGAGCCCCTGCGGCTCCCACTTTTTTAAAAACCCCTCCAAATGACCTTGACCCACTTCCCAAACCCATCCATCACTGTCACCCCACACTTCCAACCCCACACCTGCCTCTTCCAACCAATGACCTTGAACTGAGCCAACTGTAGCCATTCCCCACTACTTCAGTTATATCATTAATATAATAATTTCC